>RJWJ010002680.1:0-96752 GCA_004363605.1 Indri indri
AGAAAAGCTCCCAGACAAATCTCTCAACATGTATTGAAAAGGCAGCTGATTTTAATGACTACCCTTCAGGTTCCTCAATTAGTCTATTTAATGCATTTTTTCCCTTTTCAAAAATGCAGTCTTAATCAGACTCCCAATGAAATGATGTAGCTTTATTGCTAACATTTAAATCTGGTGAGAAATACTAAACAAAATAAAATCCCCCTAAAATGATTATAGAGTTAGCCACTTCTCCCCACACTCCCCCTGCCCACAAAAAAATGTATATCCTTAGAAACTTTTGACCATAAGGTACCTCAATCACTAAAATTTCTAAGTAAAATAAAGGAACTTCATTGCAGACATAGTTATTTCTTCAGGGCTCACAATCATGCTATAGAGAATGGTGTGAAAGGATTTTCCCCCTGCATCATGGGAGCACATGATATCAGACCCTAGATTTATCACAAGGTAGTAACTAGGGTATGCATATCTAGAACAAGTAAATAGAAGCTGAAGAGCCTGCTTCTTGAGACAATTATGCTCCAGTTATCGAGTTTCTCCATTAATTCAACGCTTATCAGACACCCTACCATTGAGTGCCACACTTTCACGTGAGCAGCCATTCCATCACACGAGGGCCTGCCATGCACCACTACTGCAAGATTCCTTTTTCTCAATAAGCTCGCTGTACTTGACCAGAACCAAAGACAGAGTCAGTACAATGATTAAAACTGGAGATTTTAAATGCAGATCTGGTCTAACACCAGGAGAAAGGGAAAAATAACCTATTATAACAGGATCTGTTGTGCCTGAAACATATAGTAAGAGCTTAATAAATATCTGTTGAATAAAAAAATGGATGTTTAATGAGTTTTTTCTGGGAAACATGGGACACAGGCCTTGAACTAAGAGGAAAGTCAGAGAAAGTTCTCTAGAGGGGTGACAGTTCGCTGAGGTCCTGCATATACATAATGTTTGGGCAAGATCCAGTATAAGCATCCAGGTTACAGTTATTGGAGGATGTATTATTTAGTCAAAGTGGAAAATCATTTATTTCTGATATAAACAGAAGGTCAAAATGTTTGAGAAACTCTTTAGCTTTAAAAAGTAACTTTATTTTAGTTTTTTTTAATTTCAGCATATTATGGGGGTACAAATGTTTAGGTTATGTATATTGCCCTTGCCCCTCCCCCCATTTTAGTTGTTTTTTAAAATATATATCCAGAGTTCTGTTAATGCTTTAGAAACCAATATATAATCAAGCAATTCTGATAAAACATTAACTTTGGCAGGAATTATTTCCTATACCAAAGCCTTTACCATTAAATATCCTTATAGATTTACCTTGTATACTTAAAATATGAGTCAATTTACAGAAGTTTCCATAACAATTGAAAGCAAATAAGCAATAAAACTCCATCGCCTTTCAGCTAAGCATTGAACTCTCACAATTTGCTATGCACAGTAGGGAATTTAAGGGTACCATTATAAATGCATTTTAAGGCCAAGGGAATCTGAAGGAAAAATGAATAATTATTTGAGGAAACAAAGGATGACACAAAGAATATTTAAATATTAGGCTGTGACAGGCTGGTCCATTAAAAATTCCTTGTTAAAAAAATGACCTGAGGAATTTTTGCCTCCTCAAGAAAGGAAAGTTACTTTCCACTCCTTCCCAGATAGGGTAGCTAGGGATTGGGTCTAGACTTCTTTTTCCTTCTAGGAGTAACAGTTCTTTGTTTTTGAAAATTTAGATCCCTGAAGGGTTTATTAAACTGTACCCTACATGAGAAGAATAAAGACCTTGGAATTCCTGGATTGCAAGGTAAGTGGCCCCAGCCAGAGAAGTAAACTGGATTGTGCTTTCTGTTAATTGTGGAGACATACACCCTTGTCTCACACACGGGACCTAGGAAGTGGCACATCCCCTGAGGAGGGAGAGCTGCATGGTGTCATTGGAGTCTGAGGAGAACAGCCCAGCCTAGCACTGGGGGAACGAACTTGACAGAAAAAGGTCATCTTTCAAGGAGACCCCCAGGATAAGTCAAGGTACATTTTCAGTGGTGACCACAATGGATTAACCAATCAAGGCTGCTCAGCCCAATTTCTTGAACTATATAAGTTGTGGGCCTTCTATAGCTCAAGAAGAGTAAAGGCATGTTAAAATGGTTGCTCTTGGATTTATCACTAACAGTGGTTGGAAAGAAGTTGCAAGCCAGGTTTGATTGGATTAAGGACCAAAATGAAGGGAGGGAGAGACAGAGGGATGAAGGTGAAAAAGAAAGAAGGGAAGATGCAAGGAAAGAAAAGAAAAAGGGCAGAGAAGTAAAGATTTTAGAATTTTTAAAACTAGAGAATTTGGAAACAATTTAAACTTGTTACAGATTTATCAGTAATTACCTTCTAGATGATAATAGGCGTTTGTTTCCACTAATCATTCTCAACTTTGCTACTAGGATTGCCAAACTAGGCTTCGGAGTCCTACGTATTACAACATTGAAAAATGCAAAGTCTTAAAGAATCAATACGTGGTAACTTTGTATGTATAATAATAGGCTTACTGAAAACGAGAGATAATAAAGTAGCTTAAGTGGAAAGTGCCTTAGTATTTTCACTATGTTAACCAATTGTGTGGTATGTAGCAGATAATTTGTTAATGCTAAAATTAGCGTAGTTTATGATAGCTAAATAGAATATTGACTTATTTTCAACAACACTTTGATATAGTTTAGAAACATGACACACCAGTGGGAATCTAAAACAGGGGCTTCAAACATTTTCCAGTTTAAGAACCACCTTGCATAATTAAAAAAAAAAAATTCTCAAGTTCACACATAATACTTTGTTCTGGCATACATTGGTTAAAGAAGAAATTAGTTCCCCCAAACCATTATTCAGTAAATATTTTAAATTAATTCAGATTTTTCTCAAACTCAAACTTCTTATATTTGAAGAAATTCACAACATGTGCATGACATGTTATTTATTGAATCTTCAGATAATGCTTATTTCTCCTGTAGATTTGCTAAGTAGATAGTGAAGGACTCCACCTTTCTAGGGACAAAGGTGAGTGCCCCGCCTTGGTGCCACCCCACCCTGATCTTGCTCTGAGCAATTGCCACATCTGGGGGAAGGAGGAACACCTTTCTAACCTGCAAAAGAGTGTAGGGAATTCCCCAGCCCCTGGCCAGGTGGCCCAGGCACAATAGGATCTGGAAAGTGATCCAGAGTAGCTTAAGGCTAATTATCATGTCCTTAACTGTCCATCTAAGTGGTTCAATGGGACTGTTGGAACAGCGAGGAGGGCCCAATCCAGACAGTGTAAAACAAGACCCCACACCATAACCAGAGCCTCTCCTTGCCATGGGGCATATTTGTCCTCTGTGGGAACATATCTTGCTCTTGCTCTGTAAACGTATCTCACTCTTCCTCAATAAACCTCATTTTCATGCTTACCTTGCTTTCGGTGTGTCTGGACATTCTTTGGCCAAGAGCAACCAAGAACCTAGAACAAGATTGCCCACTCGACAGATTTATAGGGACCATGCAATGATTCTGCATTGCCTTAAGGTCTGTGACTCATAGGTTTGAAAAGTATAATCACTTAGTTATCTTTAAAAGTGCAAATTATTACAAATTTTGATTTGGGGTGAAGTGACATTAATGATCCCCTCCTCATTACTCTTCCAAGTATTAATAGTATCCTCTGAGCCATATAGTAGTAGTCTTAACGTAATCAAAAGTAGTGAATCATTTGTTTTTAAAACCTAATTACACCAGAAATGTTTAGTGTCTGGTATGCATACAAATAAGCTCAGCTTCAATATTTTATTTCGTTGTAGCATCTGCTCAACAAGGATTTTCCCCTTTAAATATATGCTTTATTGAATACCTAAATATGGTCTTTTGAACAGCACGTTTAAAATGTCTGTAGATATGCATTCTAATAAAACCTCCTTAGAAAGATCAGCACAGAATATTATCCTTTCACTTATGAACAATACGTTATTTACATGTAGGATAACAACTAATTACAATTTCTCTATCATCCTCGTTACTTGGCTGTGATTTCTAAGTTTATGAATGCCAAGCAAAAGTTTTTTATGTAAGAATAAGATTGATACATTACAGCAAAAATAAACTTCTTTTTATTATTCTGTAAAAATGGACAACACAATCATCTTTTGACCATATGATATTTGTTGAATGTCTGCATTTTTTTCTTCATCTACATTTATACCTATAATTATCCCAATATCTATATCAAGGATTTGATTAGAAACCTAGTCAAGTGAGCTTAAGTGGAGGGAGTTCTATTGTGGGCATAGATAGATACCGTGGCTCTCTGTGGTGGGCATCTATTGCTTGGTCTGCTCAGCAACCTTTCCACCTCTTCCCCTGGAAATGTCCCTCTCTGACTTCAAACTTACAGTTCCAAAGTCCCTGTTTCCTTAGAGTCTGAAAACGTGATTGGATAACTGGAGCCTTTCTCAAGTTGTTTCAAAAAATAACAACACATTTGCTGGGTTCAGACATTCTACTAAGCACTTTAAACATTTTACAGTAAGTCTATTATTTTTCCCCACATGTCACAGGTAAAGAAAGTACAGCTTAGAGTCATTGTCCCAGTCTGAATGCAAATAAATGATAGAGCTGTTATCTGAAGTCAGGCATCTGATTTCAATCTGGAAATGTTTAACCATTAATTTCTAACAGTGGGAGGAAACATGTCTGAGAATGTGAAGGGTATCGCACAAGGAGAAATACAGATGAGGGCTGAGACAAGAGTCGATGGTGGCATTTGAGTCTGGATCAAGTTGCTGTTGAGTTATGTCTATACCTGTGCCCTTCCTAGAGTTTGACTGTTTAAACATTCCTTTAATTCTGACAGCATCTCCCATTCTCCCAATAAGTCTCACCTTTTCTTTTTCTCCCGTAAACTTATTGAGTTGAGTTGCTGAAAGTCCAAGGAAAGGAAAGATAGTAAAGGTGAGTCGCTCAGGGAGGGGCAGAGAAATTGAGAAGCCAAGATTCAGTGTTTCTCTCTCTGCTTCTCAAGGGCAGAACGGCTTCCTTTCTTTCTGCTCCATTCTGTCTTCTGTAGGTCTTTTCTTTCTCTCCATTGCTTTTGTCCAACCAGTCATTTTATTTTCCCTGGCTAGAGCTTTTCTTTTCTCTTTTCCATGGCTGTTTTTTGTTTATTTTTCTATCCAATGTACAATTCCTTCCAAATGGATCCAGAAATAACTTACACACATAAATGGGTCCTTGTTAAAATATCTGAGCAGCAAATATTTTTAGCTAATGAAGACCTCTTTGGAGGGGAAGGAGAAGGGTGGATGAAGGAGGTGTGGAGAGAAGTTATGCCTTTAGGAGGAGTGGTGAGAAAGGGAGTGGTTTCTAAATCCACCCTGATCTAATCACCAGATGAGGAATTAAGAAAGACCACTCTACAGTATAAATTGGTGGAGCGGGGGGACTCCTTTCAACACTAGCAGTATTGTACACATCACTTATTTAGAACCTATTCTAAATGTCTCAGGCGTTAGTGTTTTGAAAATTTGAGTGGCTTTAAGGGAAAGTCTAAAGAAAGCTTGCTGGAGCCATGAGAATTGAATTTTAGTCATAATATCGCTATGCCTTACACTGATTGTTATACAATGATTATATTATCTCCTTGTCTGTCCACCTTACAAAAATGTTGTGAGACATAATATTATATGAGTAATATCAATGTGCAACTGTAAAGGTATAGGTAAACATGGGGAGTATGAATCTTATCCTGTGTTTTGTCGAAAATAAGTAATCAATATATTCTATGTATTTAAGAAACCATTATTTCAGCAGTTTTTTTTTTAAACTTGACTGAGGGGAAAGAAGGACATTCAGCCACTAAAATACAGGTTCACCACGACTTCTTGAAAACATTTTGTTACATGATGGATAGAATAGATATGATGAGATTCATCCCTGCTACTATGATTCTTTCTTCTTTTCAATTTTTATCCACCTTTCCATGAGTAGTTTAACAACCATGTCCCAAGATTCCATTCAACTGATTCATTTCCTTAAATTTCTATAACTTTGCCCGAATTGTTCAAATTGACTTTCATAAAAGAATGCATGCTCCTCTTAGACAGGGACCATGGTTTGCTGAGCACCATTCTGAGTACTAAATAAACACTAAAAATATAATCTCTGAATCATTTTTAAATCATTCAATTTATGACTTTTTTGAACCAAAAAGTCCTGCATTCTATCTGTTCTTATATAAAGTACTATTATGCCATTTTGCTTCCCACTTCTGATATACTCAGTAGATATAATTTAATTGCAAATAGTACGCATATGTTCTTGACTTTTAATATCTAAAACTGCAAATGATTCACTGAAAGTTACACAGTGTGCCTCTTTCTGTTTTTTATCACCATGCTGAAACTTAAAAGGATAAGAAAAGTTCCAAAATTGGTATAAAATAGCACGATCAGAGCTTGACGCATCAGCAGACAGTAAATATTCAACTGAATTAGCGGGGAGAGAAATGAGGTATTAGGAATTAGGTTAACAAAGATGAATGAGCAGGGGCAATCAGAGGGCTAGTAATCTTACCTGAGTTAGATGGAGCACCTGATGGAAAATTAACCTGGGGGGAAAGCATTCGCAGTGGGAGTATTTTATACTACTTGTACTTACTGGTTCATTCATTCATTATATATTTATTTGGTGCCTACTGTGTGTCAACTACTAGAGTAGTCTCTGGAGATAAAAATCCAGCTTTTTTGCCTTTGTATGAACAATGTGACAAGGATTATAATTAAACAATGAGAGGAATTTAATAAAGATGCTATAGGGATGTGCGTGTGTGTTATGTGTGTGGAATGTTTGTGAGATTTTTTTTTTTTGTCTGCCTGAAGAAAAGATTTTATACTAGTAGACAGTACTTGTAAACTTTTTCTAGGGAATTTCTTTCTTTCCAAATACTTAGCTTTTCCCTTGCTTCTATTTTCACATAAGAAATGGGTAAGTATTTTCCAATAATAATTACTATAATTGTAAGATTCCTTCCGTTTTCAAGTCACAGCACTGCAAGTTAGGAAGAGGAAAATCAATAGTCAGTGTGATGTCTCTGAAAGTTTCATTTTACAAAAGAAAAATATGAACAGCTACAAAAACCAGTGATGCTTTGATTTTATGGCTAATATGACCACAAAAATTCAAAGCACAAGGTAGCAGTATTTTATATAAATATTAAGAAGGAAATCATTTCCAAGGAAACTTTCCTTCTCTGTATAGCCTCCTTGTAATATTTTATAATTAGACAGCATGTTATATTTTTCCCATTATTTAAATGTTGATAAAATTGATCAAATTTAGTATAAATCAGCAAAATTATTCTAAGGTATTATTATAAATTGCTAGAAATGATACATAAATGCTTTTTAAAACAATGTACAGAATAGACTTATTTTTCCAGTGGATTTATGCCCAAGCATAAATAACCACTTCTACAGATTAGTACAAGCACAAAAGCCAGATCAAAACTAACAGGGAATAAACAATGTAGGATTAGATACAGATGATTAAAAAATCAATTCATGAATTATTTTTTAAAAAACTAAAGAAATTTGTAAAAATACCTAATGTAAACAGAAATATCTTTAAGCAGATGCAGTTTCAACTTTAAATTTATTTTCCCAAATTCATGATGTTAGCGTGTTAGGAAGCATCATACATAAGTTTACTCTAGCCAAAATAAATTTACTTTAAATAGGAAAAGAGAGCTCAGCCAACGTATTTTGGTTAGCTAACATAATTTTTAAAGCTGTTATATTTTTAAATTGTTAGGCATATATAACCATATAAACACCAGAGCTATAAAAACATATTCAAAAAATATTAAAAATGTGACAATGCTGACATGAATATTTATGCTGACTTTATTTTATTGGATATAACTAGGAAAATGGCAAGGAAGGAGAAAAAGACTACAGGAGTGCACAAAATAAAAGTTCTGGCTGCTACTAATGTCAACTTTCAACAATAAATTTACTTTTCAGAGCACAAGGTGGAAGAAGAGAATTTTGAAAGCTGGAACAGACCTGAATTCAGGGTACAGGAAAAGGAAAATGACATTAAGATATAAATGTCAAACTCCATTAATAGATGATGCTTGCTTAAAGCCTGGTATATGTACAAGTTCAGAAAATACATAGTCCTGCTTTTCATATTCTTTTTCTCCTTTTTTCCACTTTGACTATGAAAAAAATTAATATTTGTTTGCTTTCCTGCATCTTCTTTTTTTCTTTTAAAAGTATTTCCGTGTGGGCGTGTGTGTGTTTGTAACATAAAAGGCTAGAAGGCTTGAAATTACCTGTGCCCCTTATTGATAGGGAAAATCCACTTCATACATGGACTTTGTTATGGAAGAAAAGTTTAAGTAAAAGTAAACAAAACAAAAATCCAAATACAAGCCAGGGCTTGTGAATCTGTGAAAGACCTGGTTACGAGTAAAAGGAATGTCTAATACATGGGAATGGAATCCTTTTTGTTAACATTTCAAGTCTGTCTGGTACCCCTTGTAATCAGCTTTTCTGTTACATCGAAATATGTCCCAAGTTTTAAATTATTGACTTAAAAACTAATTTAAGTACCTAAATTATTCATTTAAAGACTAACATGGGAGTACAAGCATTACTAAACTGAAGGCTAACTAGTAAAAGACATAAAAAGTAAATGAAATATATTATTGATAGATTAATCAAAACCCAACTTTGGAGGGAGACTAAAATAGAAATAAAACAACTAAAATTTGAATTATTTGGGACAAGTTTTCTGAAGCTGGCTTTAATTTTGATAAACTGCTCCAGTATGTTCTTCCATATGGAGAAAAAAACCGACAGCATTGAACATCTAGCATCACCCGTTTACCTCTGAAGTCAAAACTGCCCTTTTCATCCAATTCAACACCTCTGCAATCCACAAAGTCTACAGACTTCATTCAACTAAGCCACGTTTGGCTCATGGACATGGATATGGGCTACAGAGGAAAATTCAAAAGAAATGCAGAAGTGAAAGAGACATCATTACTTCATCAAGTAACGAATGAGAGAAGCCACTAGTATTTTTTAAAGGAGGATAAAAAATTTAGGGAATCAAGGAACAGGTGCTCAGTAAGTGTAAGGTTCTGCAGCCTTTTCATAAGCTTTGGCCAGAAGCAACTCTTCCAGCTCTTGCAAAGTGGGAATGTAGGTTGCACAGTTCACTCTGGTTGCCCATGTGCAGTCAAATCTCCAAGTATCATTTCTGTCCAAGGGCACTCCGTGCTGGCACACAGAAGAGTAAGAGGGAGGGGTAAAGAGGAGAGGCTGGCTAGTGTTAAAGGGAGAGCTTTTCCACAGGGTTCTATGGTTGCTATAGTAACAGCTTCTTTTGTTTGTACATATTCAGAACAGCTGCTTCCTTTTGGTTTCTGGTGGCAGGCATATTATGGAGGTAACTGAGAGGGAAAGAAGCACCACTCTGACCATGAAAAATAATTTCCATAGTCAGATTTTTCTTGTTTAACTGGATTTAACTTTATACTAGCATTAAATGTGGCTTTTGAATGTTGGTGGGTAACAAGAGCTTTTAAACGGTGGTGAATTCCAACAAGAAAAGATCTGGGTATGTTGTGATTTGCATGATATCTTGTGCTAACTTCAACAGCAGACCTCCACTCTCTTGTGCCCTTAAGACTTGAAACACTCCATTTTATTTCTACCTGGTATTAATGCAAACTGTACTGCAAGCTCCCTAGAAGGTATTTTTCACAACAGGAAAAATGCCCTTCTAAATGCCCACAAATCCCTATATACCTTTCCAAGTACTAATTAATTCCTCTAATTAGAGCTTTTTCTGGCTACAACCATTTACAAAGTTGAATTGCTCCATACAAACAAGTTTAATGAATATTCATCAATTAATAATATTCACTGAGTTAACAGTCCTGTTGCCCACATACTGCTATTGCAACCAGCATATTACAGCCTTCTGTAGACCTTACTAAAGAAAAGCCATCTCCAAGGAAAAGGCAGAGAAAACTATAATTTTATTTTAAGGAACAGATGCCCTACCAATTATATTTCATACACTGTAGCTTATGCATGTGTGTGTATATATAAATATATATAGTGTATATATAATATGTTCATATATAATATGCATATATATGTACTTTATGTAATAAAATACATGTATAAATATTTATGCATATATATGCATCTCTATGTATTAATATAAGTAACATGGAATAAAATAGAAACTTAAGGGGTTAAAAATATTTAAGCAAAGCATTAAAAATGGCATCTGCAGGCTAAATAGTCAAATTTTGTAAATATACAAACTGAGGATGCAAATAAGTAAAGCAGAAGGCACAGCTTTCCTTATAAACAAATTAATATTGAACATAGTTTGTTATTGTGCTTTTAACTCTTTGGGGTTTAGAAAAAGTGCAATATGAAAGTGAAGCAATGCTCTTGTTTTCAAATTAAAATTTATTCATTATTTTTCAACCAGGACTTTTTAATCTTTAACTTTTTAATAATCCCTGAAACAATTTGTTGGTTTAATTTGGCAACTGCAGCTATTCACAAGTGCTACATCTTAAGACTCGGTTCATGGCAATTTGGTTATATATATAATAGAATTTGCCTGAGAATTCTCACAACAATCCACTTATATTATCCCTTTATTTCCTAAAACCCAAATCGAAAAATTTTGATTGATTCAAAAATGGTAGAAATGTTTAGATTAATTAAAAATATAGAGTTCCTGAACATTACTTTTGAATTTCATATGTATTCATATTTATTCTATTTATTTAAATGGTGATGTTTTCAAGTCCAAAGGTTTTGTACTAACGTCAGTTAATTATAAATTACAAAAGGTGAAATTTAGAGTCCAAGTGTTTTAATTTTTCTGTTTTCCGACTGCATGTTTTGGGGCAAATGTCTAACCACGGTGAGCATTGGTTACATAAACTATAAGACAATGATGCCAACATCTTTTGGATATAGTTTTTAGGGAATCAATTAAGACAAGAAATATAAATTTGTGCTGAAACTGCAAATATCATATGATTCTGTTACAATAATATATATTATGAAAAAGTAATCACTTTTATATTTTGCCTAATGAATCTTATTTTCACCTCTTCCCTCTTCTTATGTTGTGTATTATCAGTATGGGTTATGACATCTATATCCCTAAATATAGTCTTGCATTTTTTTCCAAGCTCCAAATCTAAATTTTCCAATATTTGTAACTGAAGTCTTATTACTTGTCTCAAATGCATTGGATCCAAATCTGAACAATTTATCACATCTTTCAAACAAATTTCTCCTCGCTGTCATTGGTGACAAAGGCATTACCTGTCTTCCAGTTACTAAGGTCCAAAAAATCTCAGAGTTACCTTTTCCTCACATCCAGGTGACTATTAAGCTTTACACCTTTACAACTTGGGACAGTCTCATAGATTTGAATGCTCATTTCCATTCCCATTCGACTCTGGCAGAAATTATGAATTCTTACTCAGACTATTGCAAAGTCTCCCAATCTTCAATTTCCCCAACATTCTGCAGACCAATTCTTTTTCCTATAGCACATTACTGGCCTCCTCAAATGTTTGATGGTTTCTGTCTTCCAACTGAACTGTTAAAACTTCTTACCCTGACCCTCAGAGCATTTTATATTCAAAATCCAGTCTACATGTTATTGTTATTTTCATTGCTCTTATACAATGAAATTTCTTATGATTCCCTAACATTATTCATGTTTATACAAGTTGGCTACATTATTCATGTATATACATGTATATACAAGTGGGTCAATGCTTACTGTTTTCCTTCCCGGTGTTACCTTCCTCAATCCCAACTTTAAGAGATCAAATGCCACTTCTTTTATGAAATTTTCCTCAATTCCCTCCCTCTGTATTGAGGTAGATCTTTTTTGTCTTTCCTCTGGAATTTACATGGCTTTGCATCATTGCTATTTTTGTATATTTCTGATTGCCTTTACTAGATTTTTGAATATATTATTTATTCAACTTAGTATTTATAATGGCAACTAGTATAATAAACTTTAATATGTAAGGCATTTTAAATGAGTAGAATTTTTATAAATTTAAACAATTTATAGGTGATCACCTATAATTTCTGATATACCAATAAAGTAGGTCTCTGAGTGAAACTCGATTTTTTTCTGACATTTCATCTGATCTCATACTTTTGTATCTTCAGAATACCTCTATCTGAATATTTTATGAATAGCTTTAAATTACTGGTATAATGCTCTACAGTTCACAAAGAAAATTATTGCTGGGTACCTACTCAGTAGTCTTTGCTCTTTAAAAGAAATGTGCAAGAAAAAACATCGCTCCTTTTCTTCCTGAAGGCAGCAGATGCCTGAGACTAAAGTATTTTACCTGAGGGCTATTGAAGTCACCAGCTTAATAGGTAAGCCTATAGGCTGAGGTAGAAAAGCATAAAGATAAGAAGAACCTGGGACCATGATGTCATACTTGAGCTGTTGAATTACCACCCCTGGATCTGTTCTACCTCCAAATATTTGTTATATAAGATGATGAATCCCTTGTTGTATAAACCTCTTTTAATCAGGCTTTCTGTTACTTTAGGCCAAAAACATCATAAAGAATGGCACAGTCATTCAGAGAAATGAGTTGATGACAGACTGTGAGCTCCCAGGGACAGAGAGAGGGAGTTAAAGTGAGTAGAGTAATGGCGACCTTCCAATATTTTATGAGGTAGGCCATATTCTTTTGATTAGTCATTAAGGAATTTTCCTATAGCCTTTAAACATATCCCTATTTTATTTGAGTTAGAAAATGGATTTCAGATACTTTTATCCAAACAATCAGCAAAAAGGACAACATATATTATCACATTTAAACCCCATGGCAATAACTCTGTAGTTAAATATTAATATTTTCTTCATTTTAGGAATTAGAAAACTTGATATGAGAAAACTGAGGGTTGCAAAGGTCTCAGCCAGTAACCTGAGGAAAGTCTAAACTTAAACTCATATTTTCTGACTAAAATGCTGTTCTTTTACAACACACTATGTCCTTCCCCTTGCATTCACTTCATTGTCTTGTTATAGTCTTTTATTTCCAACTTATTCATTAACATCAATTATTGCACCTCTTGGGCTTCATAAAAATAAAATATTTTTCTAATCCTTTATCTTTTTTTGCTCTGACTCATTGAATATTGCATATTTTCTCCTTTTGGAGTATTTATTATGTCTCCCATTTTTTCTCCCTTTCCACTAGACACAAGTGTTAAAGTCAAGTGACTACCAGAGCAGCCAGCTCAGATTTAGTTAGAAACACATTGATTTTAAACTTAAGATACTGAAAGCCCCATTTGATCACATGGAATCAATAGTGGAGGTCAATTAGGACTATAAGTAAACTAAACATAACTTTAGCTTTTGTATCTCAGCCATTTTGCCTCCTCTGTCTCCTCCACTTCAACTAATCCATTGCATTAAACATTCATTTAGCGTGTACCAATGTGAGTAATATATCATCTCTGTCTTTGAGAAGCTTATACAGTAGAGGAAAAAGACAGATATAACTCAGAGAAGAAAAGCAAAAAGCATCAGTTTCTACTTTTCCTGTAGACAGGAAACGTTGATCCCTACATATGGCTAACCTATCCTTCTCCCTGAAGCTTTTCGCCTGTCTTTTCTTATATAACCATCTGTTAAGAAGTTTCACTTCAAATGGATTATTTCATCCCAATCATTACAATGACCTTTTATATACATTTTACACAATCATACATGTTTAAATTTTGTAGCATATCAGAATTCTTCCTAGAGCAAAGCATGGCTATATTTCCCTAAACTAGATGATAATTTGCAACAGTCAAATAATAGACATACTCTGTTCTCCAATATCAAAGGAAGAGAGTCCTTGAAAAGAAATAATAGGTTTTGCTATAAATAAAAATGTGTCTAAAATCAATATTTTTCATTTGCTAAACTAGGATTTTTTGAGATTAAAATACAAATTTATGAAATTAATTTCTAAACATGTGGTTATCCAATTTTCCTAGCATCATTTATTGAGTAGGGATTCTTTTCCCCAGTGTATGTTTTTGTCTGCTTTGGCAAAGATCAGATCACAATATGAGGATGGTTCTATATCTGGGTTCTCAGTCCACTCCATTGATCTATGTCTCTGTTCTTGTGCCACTATCATGCTGTCTTGGTTACTATAGCCTCGTAGTATAACCTGAAATCTGGAAGATTGATGCCTTGATGCCTCCCCATTTGTTCTTTTTGCTTAAGATTACTTTGACTATACGGGATTTTCTCTGATTCCATATGAAGGGTAGAACCATTTTTTCTAGATCTGGGAAAAATTATGTTGGTATTTTAACAGGGATTGCACTGAATCTGTAGAGCACGTTAGGTAGTATAGACATTTTAACAATATTGATTCTGCTGATCCATGAGCATGGTAGGGTCTTCCATACATTTATATCCTCTGCAATTTCTTTTCTCTGTGTTTTGTAGTTCTCCCTGTATAAGTCTCTCACCTCCTTTGTTAAATTTATTCCTAAATATTTAATTTTCTTTGATGCTATTGTGAAAGGTGTTGCATCTTTGATTTGATTCTTGGCTTGACTGTTATTGGCATATTTTAAAGCTACTGATTTGTGTGCACTGATTTTGTATTCTGAGACTTTGCTGAATTCATTTATCAATTCCAGGAGAATCAATACCTCTTGTATTATCCTGGATGGAGCTGGAGCCCATTCTTTGAAGTATCACAAGAATGGAAAAACAAGCACCACGTGTACTCACCACTAATTTGGTACTAATTGACCAACACTTACATGCACATATGAAAGTAACACTCATTGGATGTAGGGTAGGTGAGGGGAGTGGAGGGGATAGGGAAATTCACACCTAATGGGTATGGTGTGCACTGTCTGTGGGATGGGCATGCTTATAGCTCTGATTCAGGCAGTACAAAGGCAATATATGTAACCAAAGTGTTTGTACCCCCATAATATTCTGAAATTTAAAAATAAATAACAATTTTAAATTAGAAAGCATTTGAAAATGAAGAGTTCACAAATAGCTGCCAATATCAACCCAGTTTCCAACTGTAGTCATAATAAAGATACCTACAAAGGTAAAAAAAAAAAAAAAATTCTAAACAGGGGAACTAAAAGAACAAAAAAATGATAAAAATTCATAGATGTTTTCTTGGAATTTTATTAATTCAACATTCATTCATTAAGAATAGGCATTGTGGATGTAAAGACAAATAAAGAGTTCTTAGCTTCTAGAAATGTATAAACTTGGTAAACAATAATTCCTCTCATATTAAAAGAAGATTTCTAAATGAACTTTGGTTCATTGTTGGTACTGTTTTCTTTGGACCTTGTTGGAGGTAACTGACAAGGGTAAGTTTTATCTGCTTGACAATTTCCAGTGGCCGAAATACTAACATATATAATAAAGAAGATTATAGACTAAATATAGTTCAATCAGCATCAAACTAAAAGCCCTTTGGATATTGTAGTCACAAAAAAGCATCATTCTAACTACTTCCGATATATCTTTATATGGAGCAATAATGTTTTAAGGAACTTATACCTCACCAACCTGAAGCAAAGGTGTTGGTAAATGACAATGAAGGAAGAGGAAATAAGAATCATGTTATCTTATGACTCACAAAAAAATGAAACACAAAGCACATCAAGAAACATAAACAAATAAAAACCTACTAAAGTAAAAAAAAATAAAACATAGAAATCAACTTTTTTATGCCTATGAAATAACCTTTCATTTTGTAGCTAGCATTAAACTTCATCATAACTAGTGTTATCATAAAACAATATTTAGGATAAACCAATTCTAAGGAGTATCAGTACTTCATTAATATTTACAACCTTATTATTATCAATTCTGTTTTTAATAGTAAAAAGATATGATAAACAGTGGTTCTTTCTTTTAAAAATACACACACAAAAATATTTGTATCACTGCTTTTACAAACTGGTAATTTATTGTCACCACTCAAACTTTAATATTTTAAGCACTTTTTCTCATTATAAAATCTTTTTTTGAAAAAAGTAATTTGAAGTGCTATTTTAGTGGAACTTCATAGCTCCTATGTCATGGTTTACAGATTTTCATTTTTTGAGAGTAAGTTCCAGGAATATACCATGAAATACAAATCTAAGAAAAATTAGTGTACAGCCTTTCAGATAAAGAAGAGAAACTTTCTACACTTCTTTCAATTTCTTCATTTTAGATCATTATTTAAAATATTTTCTTATTTTATATTCATTTTCCTTTTACACTTGTATCTTTTAAATATGTATTATTTAAGCTTGCCTTCTCTTTTTATTGTCTCACCGATTTTACCACTTGTTCTTATGATGACCAGCAAAACACAGATCAGAAGTGGAGAGATTTTATATCTTCCATAGGGAAGGAACAGAGAGAAGGAATTGGATAGAACCATTAATCTCAGCGTTACCTACCCAGAGAATTTCATTCTAGGAGGGGGATTATCAGAATGGTTGTATTTGATACTCCTTTACAACTCTTATCCTATATGTAGGGTGCGTAACCTCAGGTTTCTTTGAATGTAGAGCCATAATATTTGGGGCCAAACGTACCAAGAGCAAGCCTGTTCCCAACACGAGTTGGTGTGCATGTGGTGAGAAGTAGGGCAGTAAGGAAACCCCTTTAACTATAAACTCAATGGAAGAATATTGTCCTCAAACAAACTTTTTATCATAGAAAATTCTGAATGCCAAAATATGTAAAAAATAAAAAGCATAAATAAAAAAGTAAAAAGTCATTTATAATTCTACCACCCTGAAATAATGACTACTAATATTTTGGTGTATTTCTTTCGAGTCTCCTCTTATTTATGAATGTGTATGTGTCTATACTTGTCTATATCTTTGAATAATTTTATAGGCATTGCTTCAAGGGCATTTAACAATGATATTAATTTTCTGTAAACATTTTAATAGTAGTATAATATTTTATATGTTCAATCTATAATTTAACCTTCCTCATTGTTGATCATTTAAATGATTACAAGACTTTAGTATAAACAGAACAATGATGAGCAGCATTGTACATAAATCTACACAAGCTTTTAAAACAATTTTCTGAGAATATAATTTTTGAAAGAGGACTGAATGAACATTTTAAAGCCCTTAATGTATATTACCATATCGTTTGCTAGAAATACACTACTCTCCTACTTTATATTTCCTTTATATCAGGGAGTGTTATTATTTTTTAACAAATTTACTGATTTATTAAAAAATATCTGACTGTGTTAGTCTTTTTTATTAATAGTGAGTCTAATATTAATTTGAATTATGTTATATTTTTTATTTTGTTTCATTGTCTTTGTATTTTACATACTATGGTTGAGTTTGGAAAATTATATTGCCGCTGAGACTTAGCTGCACAAAAGGCTTTTATCTTATTGTCTACCATGCTTCCCTTTGTTATCCTTTAGGAGGAATTGATAGCTTGTGGTTTGGGACTATAGAACAGAAATTAGTATAAAGGGCTCCTATAAAAAAGTAGTCATCACATTTAAGAGTCAAATGGATATGGATAAGATTGATAGTCAAAGTAACAGATAGGTAAGATAAAAGAAAAAAAAGGAAAGAATGTAGAGATTTATAACCAGAGAGAGGAAAGAAAAGGGAGAAGAAAAATAGATTTTTAGGACTGAAGTGATAATACTCTTTAGGCATCCATTTGCATTGTGTACCAGGGAACTCCGATTCCGTAGTGTCCATCAAGTTGCTGCTATAAAACTCATTTCTCTTATTTTTTTAATAACTACGGCAAAGTGCTAAAATACCACTAGTGGTATAAGTGAATACACACTTGCTTTATATTGTCTGAAATAAAGTGAATGATGAGCGAGGATTTAGCATGGGGGTCAGGAATGTGGATGCTAGAGTCCTAGTGTCTCTAGGGACATGTCTTGGCTCTGTTCTTTATTAGCTCTGCAAACTTGGACAAATTATTTATCTCTCTGTGCCTGATTGTCTTATGAGACTATTATGAGGATTACATAATGAAACACATGGAATGTACATCAAAGGATTTTTACCTAATGATAAACACTTAAGACATATTGATTTTCAATTATTAGTAAAGCTAGTAAAGCTGTAAATAAATGATAAATTTACTAAATTAAGCTATGAATTTAATGTTATCTCATTTATTCAGCAGATATTTCTTGAGCACATACTACATTCCAGATCCCGTGCAAGGTGCTGGTAATATAACTGATCCCCTCCTAGGAACTTGTTCTACCTGTAGCCCCTGGAAGGGAGGCTTCGTATAAGTCTCACATGCACACAAACCCATGTACTCCTCTGCAAGTCCTGGGAGGCCAATCCATTGGCTAATACAAATGATCTGGGCCAAATCAGTCTCTCTCTGGGAAGTGTAATTAAAATAGTGCAGGACTGAGCTGGTTATCCTTGGGTGTTGAGCTGAAATGATTCAAAGATTGTATTTGGAGCCAAGTACAAGACAGAAAATATTGGCGGAGACAGAGAGAAAGAGGAAGGAGGGGCAGAGGAAAGAGAAAGAGGAAAGCAAGTGAAAGAAAAGAAAGAGAAGGAGCAAGAAAAAAGAGAGAAAGAGAAATTGGTAAATTGGGAAAGAGAAGAAAGTACAGAACTTGAGAACATACAGCCTCAGAAATATAGAGTAGCTCAGTTCAGGACTTTGCACTTCCTAATTTCTCTTTCATTGGGGTCTGACTGTACTTCATTTCATAATCTTGGATGGCAATGGGATTTACTTTCATACCTTTGTAATATCTGCTGTACTCCCACTTCCATTTTAACCTAATGTACTAAGGTGTATTTCTATTTCTCATTCCCCAAAGAGCTTTGACTAAAGCAATGTAGAGCAGATGAACATGAAGTAACTTCCCAGCTTGGGAAGAGATTAGTCATGGGACCAGCTAGTTTACAAAAAGTTTCACATAAACTCTCTAATGACTATTATTCCCTCTTCTGTTTCCCTGTTCTCAATCCTCTGTTGCTGGACTTATTACTTGGATTTAAGTGCCCACTCACCATCTCAGACCACTACATACAGGCTGAGTGATTTATCATCAAGAGAAACTTCCAGAGGAGTGTTCCAAAACTCCTAAAAGGGTTTCCTGGAATCTTTAGGATCATTCCACTGTTTACTTAACAAGTATCACCAAGATAGTATAGTCATCCCTTGGTATCTGTAGGGGATTGGTTGCAGGACCCCTACACATACCAAAATCCACAGAAGCTCAAGTCCCTTATAAAAAGTGGCATAGGATTTGTATGTAACCTACACATATCCTCCTGTATACTTTAAATCTGCAGCCTCCAACCCCCAGGACGTGGACTGGGCCGCAGAGCTCCACCACCCCCTGTCTGTGGAATAGTTGTCTTCCATGAAACTTAGGAAAGGGGGCAGGGCACACAACAGGAGGTGAGCTAGTGAAGCTTCATCTGTGTTTACAGCCACTCCCCATCACTGGCATCACTGCCTGAGCTCCGCATTCCACCCCTGGCCCCCTTCCATGGAAAACTCGTCTTCCGTGAAACTGGTCCCTGGTGCCAAAATTTTGGGGACCCCTGCTTTAAATCATCTTTAGATTACTTACAATACCTAATATAATGCGAATATTATGTAAATAGTTTTTATACTGTATTGTTTAGGGAATGACAAGAAAAAAAGGTGTGTACATGTTAAGTACAGACACAATCATCCTGTTTTTTCACAATTTTCTATTTGCGATTGGTTAAATCCATGGATGCAGAAAACATGGATACGGAGGGCAAACTGTACTCTGCTAGTGGCAGCAAAAATGTGACAGAAAATATTGAAGTTGAGGAGACTAATACACGTAGAGCATATCTTATATAATCTAAGCACTATGCTAAACAGTTTACATAAATTAACTGTATTACAGTCTCATTTTATTCTCCTAACAACCTTGTGAGGTTTGTATCATCCTCATTTTACAAAGAAAAAAATGGACAGACAGAAAAGTGATGCAACTTACCAATGGCCTGATAGCCAGTAACAGAGCCAAGATTTCAACCAGAGTTAAAATACATGCCCGCTCAAATTTATGGCAGGATGCCATAGGGAAGAGAGTACTAGATATCTTATTTGGTCCCTTGTGTGAAACAAGGTAGACTAATGATATGAATTGAGTTAACAGTGATTGCATTACCATGTTGAATGTAATATTAAGTTGAAGCAGATTTTATATTATTTGTAAGACTAGCTATCATTACTTGTTTTTAAAAAAGACTAACTTTAGCCTTATGGTGACCGTTTTGGGCATATATTATGTAAATGAATTATTAAATGTAAACCTGATGTGTGTACTAAGATTTTAAATTAACAAAGAATTTAGCGGTAAGCTTAAATCCACTGCAATTGCTTAAAAAGATAAACCAAAATGTACTAATGACAGCAACATACATACACTGCAAGACTATGAATGCTCAGTGAACCACCAGAGTACTCCTCAAGGTGAAATGATGTTATAAGCTAAATCGTGTTTGCATGAGGAATAAAAGATTAGTAATAAAATAAATACCAATGGTGGTGTGGTAAAACATAAGAATTCAGGACAACTGAAACAACCTGAAGTGTAAGGGGATATATGTCAAAGTAGAAACCATAAAGCAAGGCTAAAAAATAAGATTTTGAAGAAAACGTGATATCAAAATGGATTGGGATAAACACATTCCTTTGCTTCAGAATAGCCTGGGGGCATTTAGCCTACTGCAATTCTACACACATATGTTCAACTGTAAGAATGATTTTTAAGAATGAATTGATGTTATGGAAAACATTCACTCCCTACTTTTAAGATTTCCATGTGGACTTTTGCTAGACTAGCACTCTTAGCCTTTCATTCCTCCTAAGTGGAAAGCTGGAGGTTCAATTTAGAGAGAAGTATTATAAGCTCCACTTACTTGCATCTAAGCCAAACAGACTAAACCCAGATTTTATTAGTATTAAAATTGACCCAGCTATCCGACCACTGCATCTAATTCTCAATTAGTACCAAAATCAGGTAGAAAAAGAAAAGGCATTTTTTTGACCTTCTAAAAGTTCAACATCTAAGATTAACTACATGGGTGGTGTGTGTGTGTGTGTGTGTGTGTGTGTGTGTGTGTGTGTGTAAAATCTAAAAAGTCTTTGAACTGTACATTATGGCTATTCGTGTATATGTAAGACCTTTTTATTGATAATCTACATTTAAAAAGTTGTTTTGTTTTATTTAATTTTGATTTTGACATTTTATTTGTGAGCAATATGCAAAAATCATGTAGAATCATCAGCAAGAATTAGAATAGCACACAGAGCAAAAAATTGTCTAAAGGAATTCTTCAGCGACTGGGTAGGTAGCTTTGCCAATCTAATTATGCCCGGGAATAGCTCTAGAAAGACAAATGGTGAAGTTGAAGTATTTATTAAGAATAAAAATAAATGTGAAATTGGAATATTAATTTTTCAGAAAAGAATAATCTGATCACATCCTATAGTTCCATTAAAATTATGCTAACTACAACAAATAATTCTGTAATGCTAATGAATCATTTTAATTTATTCTTCAATGCCAAGAAAATTGATGTTATGGTAGAAAGTTTCCTACTTGGACATGTACATGACAAATTGTCTGTCTATTAAGGAAGTATGAAAAAAGGTTATTGAATAATAAGAAATAGGACAAAGTCAAGCTAAAGGTTCACTTTTGATGCAAATGAAAATTGAATATACTTGTAATGTAATATTTGTAATGATGTCCTAATTTCTATATCATTTTGAAATATATCAACTTAATGGACAATAACAATAGCTTATAATTATTGCAATCACCTAATATGTCCCAAGCACAATGCTAAATACATGGCATCTGATTTTGACCTTATCAAAACCTTCAAGAGCAAATATCATTATCCTATTTTACAAATAAGAAAACAGAGGCTGGAAAACGTTTTCATTTTCCCAATAGCACTCGTGTACAAATGGAGGAGTGGGAACTCAAAACGGGTCTCTTGGACCTGAAGTCAACATTCTTTCCACTATGCCACATTTAATGCATTACACATTTCTAAAATAAAATTCTGTATCTTCTCCTAAACCACCTTCCTGTCCTGACTTCCCTATTTCTGCACTTGTTCACCCAGGCTCCCTGGACCAGCCTTTGATGTTCCCATATCCCCTCAGTCCCTGATTCCACATCTAGACTTTCCTGGCTATTCTGATCTTGGCAAGATTCCATTGCTTCTTTCCTGGAATAGTAGCATACTTTGCTATAAATTCATCCTGCATGCACAGCCACATTAATCTTGTGTATACACATGCCATTTTATATGCCCTACATAATCCATTTCGTTTTGCTAACAACGTTCAGCAACTCTATTTTTTTCCTGTAAGATAGGCGTAGGCAAATTTTCTCTGTAAAGGGCCAGATAGGAAATATCTTAGGTTGTGTGGGCCCTATGGTCTTGTTGCAACTACTTTCCATCAATGTAGTGCAAAACAGCATAGGCAACATGTCAACGAATGACTGTGGTTGTGTTCTAATAAAACTTTACTTAGAAAAAATAGGAAGTGGGCTGGATTTGGCCTGCAGTCTATAGTTTGTCAACCCCTAGTATAGGATAAACTAAAAATAAAACTTTCACTTGTTCTTCAAGGACCTCAATAGCTCACTCTTTCTCTCTTTGAATTACTTGAAAATGAATGTAATCCAGCAAATCAAATAGCTTGTTGCCCCTGCACTATTGTTTTTCTTTCACAGTCAAATTTCTAGAAAGAATTGTGTACACAAAATGTTTATTTTCTCTCTGTCCTTATCTTCACTCCTACAAACCACACTCTGCAGTCTTACTTGTTTTGCCACCATTCATGTTGTAGTCACAGAGTTTTGCAGTTAGATAGAACTTGGTCCATATACTGGCTGACCTTGGCCAAATATTTAGCATCTCTGATTCTAGATCTCTTCCTCTGTAACATGAGTATAGCAATATTACTGCTATTGTGAATATTGAAATGAACAATTGTATAAAATGTAAAAGAACACAGCAACAGATATTTGCAGGTGATAATAAATGTTAGCTCCCCCTTTCTTCTTAGTAAATGGCCGTCAATTAACAAATCTAATTGATAGTTTATGGGCTTTTATTTTCCACTTGATTTTTCTGATTTGACAATGTCAAACACTCTTTTTCTGAATTCTTAACTCTCTCATCTTGGACAGCAATCTTTCTCTTTTACCTTCTATCACTCTGACTGCTCTTTCTCAGTCATCTTGGCCAGCTCTCTTTTCTCTGCTCATCTCTATCTATCCTTCAGCCCGAGGTGACTTTCTTGATGTTCTCAGGTGTGACTCCTTCTTGTCATGTAGATCTCAACCATCACCTCCTAGAGAGGTTTCTCTAATCACCTAATCAAAGTTTGCCCTACAATTACTCTTTCTCATATCAACCTATGTTAACTCTCTGCATAAGACTTGTAACTAACTGATATTTTCTTCCAGTTTTTATATGTTTCTATCTTTATTATCTCCCTCCACTAGAATGTGAACTTCAACCAACCATTCACCATTATTTCTCCAGCAGTTAGAACAGTATGTGGCACACAGAAGGAGCTCAATAA
Organism: Indri indri; assembly: GCA_004363605.1. Taxonomy (NCBI): domain Eukaryota; kingdom Metazoa; phylum Chordata; class Mammalia; order Primates; family Indriidae; genus Indri; species Indri indri. Next base: position 23,731 of record RJWJ010002680.1, read on the forward strand.
ATATTTATATAATTGAATTGTATCAACATCTTAATATCCCCTAGGATTCTACCATTAGCTCACATCTCTTCTCACCATACAAGATCTCTCAAGCAAAATCATCTACTCCCAGAACTTCAAGTACATAAACTATTCCATTCATAAGTTGATCTTTCCCCACCACCTTAGAGGCCTAACTTCTTGGACTCCCTTGTTTTCTTCCTCAACTTTAACTGCTGCCATAGTTGTTTTTCTAAATTATAAATCAGAATTCCTCACATCCTGGATTAAAACACTTCAATGGTTCCTCTCTGCTTACAGAATCAAATTCAGACTCCTTAGCATGTTGGACAAGTCTGTCCCTTGTCTAATTTTCCAGTTTTATTTCTTACTACTTCTCCAAACAATAGTTCAGTAAACTCTGATTGAGTTCCTGTTTGGAATACAAAGAGGGGAAAGACAGATTCCCCCCTTCCCACAAAGGGAGGCTTTGAAGAAAAATTTATCTAAAGAGCCATAAATCAAAGGAAAAAGGAATTTATATTTATTGGGGTCCAATTTGTTTTCTAGAACTGATTTCAGTACTCTATATGTACAATTGTTCATTCAATCTTTATTGCAACAAAATTGGTATCATGTCATTTATCTGATAAAGAAACTGATAATTTAAGTTTCTTAAGGTCAAGGATTTTTACCTGTTTTACTCACTCCTGTTTGTCCAAGATCTTAAACCGTAGTAGATTCTATGGGAGATTCTCCAGAAATATTTTTTGAGTAAATGGAGAATTTAAAAAGCTAATTAAATTGTTGAGTAACACAATCAACAAATAGCATCTTGGGTTTAGCAGTCATCATTCCGCACTGTGAGGGGCAGGGCTGTGTATATTTTTTCATCTTCTTATTATCAGTACATGTACAGAAACTGGCACAGGGTAGATAACCTGAAAATATTTTTGAATAAATAGTCTCACAAGATTCCTTCCTACATGCAATAGATATCAAAAGATATATTTTACAGATATATTTTATAACACGATTTAAAATATTTCTTTCAAAATGATTAAATCATGTAAACAGCCTTCACAGAGAGTAAATTGGACACAATTCACAGATACCTCATTGTAAAACTTACCTTTTAGATATTCACATTTCCAATTAATCTATGTTCTATCAGACATCGCTGCCTAACATGATATTCTGAGATAGAACTGACCCATATCTGCTATAGTAAATTTATCTGTGGGGTTATGTGCATTTATTGTTTGGTTTAGTTTTGATTCATTGAGCCTGCATACCTTAGTGGAGAGAACCTGAATATTTTTTCTCTTTCTGGGGGGTTCAGCTTCATAAATCATTCACATCAAATTGTAGTGAAACTCGAAAACTCTGTTGTCATCTTCATTACTTATATCAACTCTTTAAATACGCAACTTACTTGGTTTTATTTTGCTGACAAAACTTATGGAGAAAAATATTTTTTTCAAAAGTCATAAAGTGAATTTCAACATTAAAGAAAACAATAGCATTTAAGCAAGCCTTAAAAAAGTCATATACACACACAATATGGTAATTTTTTTCCCTAACACTATCGATGTAAGACTGAGTTGTAATGTGTGCTTTTTGATATAATAACTTCTCAATAGTTGCTCACACACCGCTTTCCACTTCTTAATCCAAAAGCCATTTCATTATTACCTACCCTCCACTAACCCACTTCTAATAGCATCCGAACTGTCTTGCGTTGATAATGCCACCTGGTGGTGGACACTGTCTGAGCCAACCATGCTCCCTCAGGGTTCCTTCCTTCTCAGAGAAATTTTGCTCAATTCATGTCGCTGTTTTCCTTAATTTTGCTTTCAATAATCCCTTTCTCACATGTATTCAGATATTCTTGTAAATCCTCTTCTTCCTCCATTCTCAATTGTCTTGATTTCCTCAATGTACATGTCCATTATTCTCCTTCACTCCGTTGCAACTGTGAATTTAAATAAAAACCTTCTGATGCACGATCGATTGGCATATAAAGAGTGCTAATGGTACAACAGTATCCAAGGAGGTAGAAAACATAAAGTTAAATGATTTTCTTATGAATTCATTTGCTATGAAACAGCAAAACTAATTCTTTCTGTCTCCCTTCCTTGTTTCCAGAAAATTCCCTTCCTTAGAGCTAACAATAGTTAGTAGTAGTCCACAGACCCATGATAGAAATATCATTTTCCTTCAAAAAAAATTGTAGCTTATTATTCAGATATTTCTGCATCTTGTTTCATTTTCTTGATAATATATCTTAGTAGTGTTTTCAGATAAGTACACAAATAGCTGCCTCATTCTTTTTAAGTACTGCATTGTATCTCACTGTATGGGTGTGCCGTCATTTATGCAAAAAGTTCTGTATTGAAGGATTTTTAGGCTTTCTAGTTCCTAATCTTTTGCTTTCATAAAAAAAAAAAGAGATGTACTGAATAAGACTGTGTCAGTGCTAAAGTAGTTGCAAAATCATTATCTAGAACTAGACTCATTTAGTCCTAATGGTAGGGACAGAAAATATTAACATTTTGAGGTGAAATAAAGATAACAAATCAGTACCCTAAGTTTTGTGACAATGTCCAAACAAAACTTCCAGGCTCTGCAAAACCACTTTTATTTACCTTCTTATGTTTTCTTAATTAAACTAATTTTTTTTTTTTATCAAGCATGGAGAAACGTGGACCCCATTTCTAACCTTATGTAAAGTTACTTATGTGTAAAAGGTTTTAGAGTTCCATACAATTACCTTGCAACATTTGGGATAGAATGTATTTGTAAGTATGGGATTTCTTACAGTAGATATTATTTCAATTAGTTATTAAATGAAAAATCTTATAAATACTCAATTTGAAAAGTTCACTGCTTAGAATCAATATGATTTGTTTCCTTTCAAGGTTGGAATAGCTGTATAATGACTGTAATAAACTGGTAAGATGATGTCTTATATTCAATTACTGTCATTGTTTAATTAATTTAAGAGATAATTCAATGGAGATTATATCATTTATTCATATATCCAAACATGGCCGTTTACGCATACAATCTATACATCATAGACTCAGAATATTATAGCTGAAATACAGATTAAAGATATGCAGTTTAAATGTCTCATTATATTCTTGAGGAAACTGAGAACTAGAGAGATGAGGTATTATATATAATATATATGAAGGTATATATTTACCTTTATAAATAATGATATCGATAATATAATATATATTTAATATGCATGAGGTCTTTTCAGCATTGTGCTAAATATTTTATGTGTATTAGATCAGCTAATCTTCAGAAAAGCCTTATTTGATAGAATTTATTATTATTACTAATTATCATTATTTAGATTAATAGATGAAGCTAAGAGAAATAAAAAAATTTTGCTATGTCAGGCCGCAGTAAGTGATAAGACCAGAGACAGAATTTTGGTTGTTTATTAACATTAATTCACATGCTTATTAAATATCTATGTCTATTAACTAAATCCCTATGTTTATTAGCTCTTGATATTATTTATGCATGTTGTAGTGTCCTAGGAAAATAGGAACAATTAAACTTGGTGGAAGAAAATGAAGAAGACAAAAATTAGATTGAAAGTGGGAGAAAAATGAAGGTAGGAGTATAAGGGAGGAGAGGAGTGGTATAATAAATAAGTAAAGGTGTTTTAGGATTTCATTATTTGTATTTTTCTAAAGTACTTTCTGAGCATGGGGTCCATAAAGATTAGTGTCTACACAGTGAAAAATGTAAGAAATTTAGATATTGGTTTTTGGATTATCCTTCTCCTAAATGTCTAAGCTCATGTCTTAAGATTTCAGGAGAATCAGTAAGAAAAGTAACCTATGCCAAGCTTCACAAGAACAAATTTCTTAATATGGCTGTGAAAATTTCCTTTTTGTGACTGGCTATTTCAATACCCTGAAAGATACAAATTATATAACTAGAGAAATTCAGCAAATATTCCTTACATTGCTGGTCTCATCATCAGTGAGATGAAAATAAGAATGAAAAACTGACTGGAATGTAGGTTTTTCTAGTATTATTAATTTTGAAAAATGGCATTTAAAATTAGTCCTTGTACTTATAATGCAAAGTCCATGCACAGTCCTTATGGATAGACCAAACAATCTGTGACACCAATTCATTGAATATATTCAACAGGTACTCATGGGATTACCATTGGCTTGCCTACCCATCATGTGTCAGGCACAGCAATCAACAAAACATGCAAAACTTCCTGCCCTTACTGGGCTTACCTTCTAGTGTGGGAGAAAAGATAGCACACAACATATATATGGGATACATAATAAGTAGATAACAAGATGGACAATGGAGAAAAAATAAATCAGAAAGGGTGAAAAGGGAGTCAGGGGCACAGTTTTAAATAAAATAGTCATGAAAGGCTTTTCTGAGAAGTTGACATTTGAAGAAAGACCAGAAAGAAGTGACGGAATGAGTCATGTGCCTATTTTGCATTAAGGCATTCCAGGAACAGCAAGTGCACAGGCACTAAGGCAGAGTATATCTGACATTTCCAAGGAAAAACAAGGGAGCCAGTGTGGCTGGAGCTGAGAGAGGGAGAGAGGGAAGGCTGGGATAGAAGATCAGAGACAAAATGAAGGGTCCGATCTTCAAAACATCTTAGACCATTCTAAGGACTTTGGCTTTGCAATGAGGGTAAAAAACAGGGCCACCTGAAGAGATTTAATGAAGGAGAGAAAACATCCACATAGCAAGAAAAGCAATGATTCTGAGTATGTTTCGGTTGCATCATTCTGACAATAGGATAAAGTTAAATAGCTGTGAAAGTAGACTGACAGACCCTCACCAAGGCCGTCAGTGGAATGGGCATTGATAGCATCTCTTATGGAGTGTGTGGTGGTTTGCACAGTGCATCTGATTAAGCTGGAATTATGTTTCCCCAAATCCTCTTCCTCATATTTTTGTCAGAAAGAGTTGGCCAAAACAGGAGCATGTGTGTGATTTGGGAGGTGAAAGTCGGGCAGTTAAGTAGTCATTAGTCTCTGAGGGTCATCACAGTCAGACACTGTGAAGAACAGGTTCAGAGATACCCAGTGGGTTCTAGCTTCTCCTAACTGTTCTCCGCTATGTATCCAGCATCTTCCTGTTATCCAGCAGTGGCCAGGATATATTTGCCCATCTGATTCCTCAGCAAACACTCTCTGAAGAAAAGACAGTATGAGACTAGACTGAATCAATATTCTTTCACAAATGTATTTTGCCAGTCCTTTTAGCAGTGTCTTCTAAAGATGACAACTCTAAGATGATGAATACAAAAGGATGTTGCCATTACAATTCAGCAAAGTTTCCATACCACCAAGCGCTTCACTGTGGAGTCACAGAAGTAATAACATATCAGAAGCAATGGTTTCCTATAGACTCCACACCAGCTTTCCTTGGCAGATGCACCTGGTAACTGGAAGTGCTTGATTTCTTAGATTGCTTCTCTGATGATCCAACTATTATTTCCAAGCTTCACTTTCATGGCTCCTTCCACAGTTGTGTTAGATCTAATTTCTATAATAAATTCCTTATCCCACGACACTCATTAGTGACTCTCTCCTGCCTGGCCTTGCCTGAAACAGTCCATTTATAGAAAAAAAAACATACATTTGCTTCAACATTTGATAAACTTGGCACGTATTTGCAAATTTGGAAAATTAGGAAACAAACCTACAGTCCTTTATAGGACCTGTTTGGCTCAGGCCAACAATGTTTTGAGATGTTTTCAGGAAGGCTTTTCTGTAGCAGACGGAATGTGGTTTCGTAGCTTGATCCAAGATTTAAGAATAACATTTAATCTCGATTTCTGCTTCCAAATGCTGTCAATTTGGAAAATGAGAGCAGATGTTGACAGAAATATATTTGCCCATCTGATGCCTCAGCGAACACTCTCTGAAGGAAAGACAATGGGAGACTAGACTAAATCAATATTCTTTCATAAATTTATTTTGTGAGTCCTTTTAGCAGCGTCTTCTAAAGATGACATCTCTAAGATAACGAGTATGATAGGATGTTGCTATTAAAACTCGGCATAGTTTCCATACTTGAATACCCCAGCTTTGAACACATAAACTCACATTAAAGATAATATTTCTGCATGTTTTAACTTGAAATGTAATAAATGCCTGCTTTATTTATCAGTAATTCCTGACTTCGGGGTTTCCCCTTTCTAAATGTATTAAGGGTATTCTAGTTGCAGTTTAGAGAACTAATAACTGATGTGCCCGGATAAAAGATATGTCAACACTCTTTGAATAAAACAAGTTGTGAGGAATTCATGTATTTTTTATTCAAGAAAAACTTTTCATCTGGATTTACAGTGTTTTTTATAATCTAGTATTTGGATTTTGTGAAATACATAGTGTCTATAGAAGAATGGTGGAAGTCTTCAGCAAAATAAAGATTACCAAAAAAAGACTTACGTTACTCAATACTATTGTTCCAAAGTCAGCAATGATTCCTTGAGCTCAATTCCTTGAGCTCATATATGTTAATGATTCCCTGTTACATTGTTTTATTTAATCCTCCTGATCATCCTGTGGGCTGGTTTTATAGAAGATGGAGTCTCCAAAAGTTTACACAATTTTCCCGCCTCCTTGGAGCCAGTGAGTTGCAGAGCTACAGTGTTAATCCTGGCATATTGACTACCAGTTAGTGTTCCTTCCTTTAACTTCTGTAATGTTAGCTGTGGAAATAATAATGCTGACCTCAATATTTTATTTATTTCTCACTTAATCCTTGCCAGAAATAAAGTGAATCATCTATCACTAGTTATACAGCCACTGACATGAGCACTGAAGAATTAACTCCATATTAAATGGTTTTTATGGTAAATTTTATTTAAATTGTCTTCCTAATTTCATAAAGTAGTGGAAAGAGCTTAAGCAAGAGAACTCCAGATTTGAGCTCCACCACTTGCAAACTTCGCAAATTTGGGCAAATTACTCTGAGCTTCATTGTCCTCATGCACAAATATAGAAAGATTCCAGTAAGGATCAAATGCAGTAAGATATCAAATACATGTTAGATTTCCATCCTTTCTAAAGATCTCAGAAGGTAGTGCTACTTTGGATACGCTGTTGTTTTGGATAATTTCAGCAAATATTTAAGGGTAAAAGGAATCTTTGACAAAATTATTCCACGTTAGCCACAGTAATATTTCAGAAGTTTTTAATAATATTTAGGATAGAGTTAAGTCTGGATGAGTGGGAGTAATAATGATTTTTAACTACTGGTTAATCTCCACAGCAATTATGTTCGCCCATGAAGGGTGGGCGTAGGCGATGAGGAAAGGGGAGAGGTGGCGAAGTTATTTGGAGAGAGCCATAATTTCTTAAACCTCTGACAACTGGAACCCTCAATCTACCAGTAACAGTTGGTATGGGCCTAGCAAGGATGGGCCCTGTCATTCAAAGAAAGGTCTGAACTATTTCCTAATTTTTAAATCTACTTAAAATGTTGTTATCTATACATATATTTCACTTTTGAAAGAAAATATTAGCTTATCATGAAAGAGAATAAATCAAGAGACATCAGTCTTTTCGACTGCTATGAATCACATTTAGCTAGAGATAAATACACCAGTTAGCAATGTCTGTTCTTAGGATTGATGGTCTTAAATATAACCCTTTAATAAAGCACTTACTTTTCTATTCGCTTCTTTCTATTCTATCATTATAGCTCTTACATAGCATGTGGGTGTTTAGTATATCATGACCATTTATTTTATATCAGAAGTTTTTCAACATTTCACTGACTTTACCGATTTATAATAATTTACTATTATTTAGATGTCCTGAAATACTTCATTGGACTTTTTTTTTGCAGTCACTCAAATCTCACTTGCTTTAAATGTTCAGGTAAATGAATTATAAAGAAAGGCTTTCTGTGGTATTTTAGATTTTATTTTCTTCTGGTTACCATTACTACTCCTTATTCAGGGGGCATGTGGATTTGTGTGTGTGTGCATGTGAGTGTGTGTGTGTGTGTGTGTGTGTGTGTGCAGGATGGATTTTTGTTTTATTGCTTTTGCTTATTGGGTTGTTTTGGATTTCTTGGGGACAATTTTCTTGAGAAAGAGCCTAAGACCAGTGTTACTTAGAACCTCCTGAGAATGGGCACTGAGTTGTGAATATACCACTCTTATTGGACTCTTATTTTTTCCAATTATTTAATGAATTTCCCTTTTCATGGTCCTGACAAGCTGGGGTAAAACTAGTAATATGAGCCAACATTCATGGAACACTTACTATGTGCCAGGCATGATTCTATGAGCTTGACAAATATCAACTCCTCCTTTCTACAACCCCATTATGGAGGTACTATTACTGCCATTCTATATACACAAAAACAGGCACAGAGGTAAGTCACTTGTCCAAGGTCACCCAATGAATAAGTCACAAAGCCAGAAACTGGCCCTGGAAATGCAGCTTTTAGAACTTGTGCTTCTATTAAAAACCAAAACAAATTTAAAAACCCACATGATGATGTAGATTATATTTGAATAAATGTTGGTATATCTTTGTAAATGTTTTGAAAAGTTTAAATGTATTAAAAAGAAAGCATTTTTGAATTATGTCTTCATTTTAAGAAAACATTCTAAATATAAGCTACTGTCTAGCACAAGCACACTTAAGTTTATCAAACATGACCTATGTTAATTTTTGGAAATATCCAGATGCTCAACATTTTAAGCTGCGCGATTTAAAAATAAATAAATAAATAAGAAGGGGCATGCCATTAGCAAGATGTCAGAATAGGAGTTACCCCTCATAAAAATATCAATTTGAACAATCATATAGGACTTTTTGAAGGTATTTGTGAAAGTACCTTCACAAAATCTAAGGAACCCAAATGAGGGATTATAGTACTTAGATGAAGCAAAGTAATAAGGAAAGATTCATTGAAGAGGATAGGAAGGGCAGTTTTATATTACCTGCATGAATCCCCCGCTAAACCCACACAGCATAACATAGAGAGAGATATCCTCTTCCTGGAGAAAGAACAATGAAGTGAGCAATGACTTCACATTGCACTCAAGCACCAGGCCTACCCCAGTAAATCCTGGTGTCAGGCTCGGCCTTGTGGACCTAGGCACCAAGCCTGTCTTAAGACCAAGCTGGCTTGTATGGCTCCAGGATGTTGACTGGCATCCATGAACTCAGACTCCAGGCCAGTGCCCATAGACCCAGGATCTGGGCCTTCCTCTCAGACTCATGCTCCAGGCCAACCTTGGTGCCAAGCCAGATCTTATGGTCCCAGGCTCTAGGTTGGCACCATGGACCCAGGCTCTAGGCCCACCCCAAAGCAAAGCCAGACACAGTCGCCCCAAAGCTCTAGGCTGTCCCCTGTAGCTCCAGGACCCAGGCCCACCCTTGGGGCAGATGGCCCCTGTGGTCCCAGGCACAGGCAAGCATCTATGTATTTAGGCTGCAGGCTAGTACTCATGGACCCTGGACCCAGGTCCCAACTCATGATTATGGATACCAGGCCCATTCCTCTGGATTTAGGTACCAAGACTACTGCAGCAAACTGTAGTGCTAGGCTGGCACTCACAAACTCAGGACCAAGATTATCACAAGGATCTATGCACTAGGCCCACCCCAGCACCAGCCTAACCCCCACAGACTCAGACTTAAGGCCCAGCCAATAACAACTCAGATGTTGTGGACCCAGTTGTCGGGCCCACCTTAGTGGATCCTAGTGTCAGGCTGGTATCCACAGACCCAGGCTCCAGGTCCACCCATAAGGACCTAAGCTCCAGGACTACTCCAGTGGACCAAGGCTCCAGGCCCACTTTCCAACTGACTCAGCCACCAGGTAAGCCCACCCAAGGACTCTAGCAGTAAGCCCACTTGTAGACCATGTAGCTGGCCTACCCAGAATCTCTAGAAAGTCTGACTGTTGAAGGGCTTTCTCTGCTGAAGACAATCTATAAAGACTGGAAGCAGTGCCTAAATCTTCAAATGCTCAGATACTAAAGCAAAAACAAAAGGATTACTTATAATCAGGAAATTAAGACACCACCAAAGAAACAAAATAAAGCATTGGTAATATATCCTGAAGAAATGGAGATCTACATACTGCATGATAAAAAAAATTCAAAATATAAATAGTTCCTGACTTATGATTGTTTGACTTATGATTTTTCAACATTATGATGGGTTTATGAGGAGGTAACCACATAACAAGTTGAGGCATGTCTAGACTTATGATGGTTCAATTTATGAGTTTTTTGACTTTATAATGGATATATCAGGATATTAAATGCATTTGCAACTTTACGATATTTTTAACTTATGATATGTTTATTGGGACATAACCCCATCATAAGTTGAGGAGCATCTATAATCATCTTAAAGAAGATCAATAAGCTACAATAGAACACTGCAACTAAAAAAAAAATCATTAAAATATACATGAATAAAATTAGAAGTTTAACAACGAGATAGAAACCATATAAAAGAACCAAACAGAAATTCTGGTGCTGAAAAACACAATAGTTGGCTGAAAAATTCCACAGAGAGCTTCAAAATCAAACTTGATCAAGCAGAAGAAAGAATTAGCAAGGCAAAATCAGGTCATTTGAAATGACCTAATCTGAAAAACAGAAAAAGGAAAAATAAGAAAAAAAAGTGAAGAAATGGGATATCATCAAGTGAACCAATTTACACGTTATGTAAGTCCAAGAAGGAGCAGAGAATGAGAAAGGGCAGAGAATGGGTGGGGGTGTGGTGGGGGTGTGGTGGGGAGGCAGAATGCTTACTTAAAGAAATAATGACATAAAAATTTCCAAATCTGGAGAGGGAGATGAACAACCACATCTATGAATTACAAAAAACCTAAATAGATCAACTATAAAGAGATCTTCAACAAGACATATTACAATCAATTCCCAAAAGTCAAAGACAAAGAGAGAATTTTTAAAGTAGCAAGAGAAAAGCAACCTATCACATACAAGGGAACCTTCATAAGACTATCAGCAGATTTCACAGCAAAAAACTGCAGGACAGAAAAGAGTGGGATGATATAGTCAGGTACTGAAATAAGAAAGTTGCCAACCAAGGACAATCTCCAAACTGCAACCAACACTGAAAAAGTGTCCTTCAGAAATGAGAGAGAAATACTTTCCCAAACATAAAAAAGCTGAGGGAGTTCATCATCACGAGAACTGTGTTACGAGAAATGCTAAAGGGAGTTCTTCAAGTTGAAATAAAAGCAGGTTAACTAACAATATAAAAACATATTAAAGTATTAAACTCATTGTAATGGTAAGAATATAGTCAAATTCAGAATACTCTAATACTGTAATGGTGTTATGTAGATTACTTTTAACTCTACTATAAAAGTTAAAGGATAAGAGTATTAAAAGTAACTATGCCCACCATAATTTGTTAATGGATACACAATATAAAACAATGCAAATTGTGACATCAATAACATAAAATGTGAGGGAAGTAGAAGTTAAAGTGTAGGGTTTATGTATGTGATTAAAGTTAAGTTGATATCAGCTTAATATAGACTGTTATAAGATGTTTTACGTAAGATTCGTGATAACCATAAAGAAAAAGCCTGTAGTAGATTAACAAAAGCTAAAGTGAAAAGAATTAAAGCATATCATTACAAAAAAATCATCAAATCACAAAGAAGACAACACAAGAGATAGAAAGGAACAAAGGAACTATAAAACTGTTAAAATATAACTAACAAAATCGCAACAATAAATTCCAACCTATCAATAATTACTTTAAATGTAAATGAATTAAACTTTCTAATCAAAAGACTTAGAGGGGGTGTATGGATTGGGAAAAAAAAAAAAAACAAAAAACAAGACTTGACTATTTGCTGCCTATAATAGACTCACTTTCATTTTAAGGACACATATAGGTTGAAAGTAAAGAGATGGAAAAGAATATTCTATGCAAATAATCAAATAAAGGACAGGAGTGGCTATACTTAGACAAAATATATTTTAGTCTGAAAGTTTCCTAAAAGATGAAGAAGGTCATTATGTAATGATAAAGGGGTCAATTCATCAAGGGGATATAAAAATGTAAATATATATGAACACAACATTGGAGCACCTAAGTATATAAAGCAAATATTAACAGAACCAAAGGGAAAAATAGACAATACAATGAAAGCAGAAAACTTCAATACCATACTTCCAATAATGGACAGATCATCCAGACCAAAAAAAAAAAAAAAACACATTAGACTTGAACTACTTCTATAGACCAAATAGACCTAGCAGACATGTATGGAACATTCCATTCAACCACACCGAAAGACAAATTCTTCGCAAGCACACATGGAACATTCTCCAGGTCATATCATATATTAGGACACAAAAGAAGTCTTAACAAATTAAAAAGATTGAAATCATATCAAGTTTCTTTCCCAACCAGAAAGGTATGAAATTAGAAATCAATTAAAGAGAAGAAAATTGGAAAATTCACAAATAATGTGGGAATTAGACAACACATTCCTGAACAGCCAAAGGGTCAAAGAAGACATCACAAGATAAATTTAAAAAATCTTGAGAGAAACAAAAATGGAAATACAACATTCCAAAATTTATGAGATGTAGCAAAACCAGTTCTAAGAGGGAAGCTTATAGTGATGAACACCTACATTAAGAAAAAAGAAATATCTCAAATAAACAACCCAACTTTACACCTCAAGGAACTAGTAAAATAACAAAATAAGCCCAATATTAACAGAAGAAATGAAATAAAAAATGTTAGAGTAGAAATAAATGAAATAGAGGCCATAAAAACAATAAAAAAAATCAATGAAACTGGGAGTTGGTTTTTCAAAAAGGTAAACAAAATTCACAAATCTAACTAGATTTAATGTCATCTAGATCTAATGCACAGTATGGTACAATTTTTAACACTATATTATGTATTTAAAATTGGCTAAAAGAACAGTTAACTAGATTAACTTTAAAAAAAAAGAGAGAAGACTCAAAATGAGAAAAGAAAGAGGAGGCATTACTACTGCTATCGCAGAAATATGAACAGGAGATTATTATATGTAATTATATACCAATAACTTGTATAACTTAGAAGAAATCAACAAATTCCTAGAAAGATAAACAAGACTGAATCGTGAAAAAACAGAAAATCTGAACAGACCAATAACAAAGGAAGGAGGTTGAAATGATAAACAAAAATATTCCATCAAAAAAACAAAACAAAACCAGGAATTAAAGTCTTCACTGGTGAATTATATAAAACATTTAGAGGAGAATTAATACAAATCCTTTCAAACTCTTTCCAAAAAATTAAAGTAAAGGGAATATTTCCAAACTCATTTTACAAGGTCAGCACTAACCTGATACTAAAGCCAGACAAAGACACTACACATGTTAATAAAGAAAATTTTAAGTCAATATCTCTGATTAACACAGATGCAAAAATTCTCAACAAAATACTAGCAAACTGAATTGAGCAGCACATTAAGAGGACCATACATCACAGACAAGCGAGATTTATCCTTGAGATGCAAGGATGGTTCAAAATACACAAATCAAAAAATACAATGCACCACATTAACAAAATGAAGGATAAACATGATATGATCATCTCAATAATGCATAAAAAGCATTTGACACAATTCAACATCCTTTCATGATAAGAATTCTCAACAAATTAGGTAAAGAGAGATTGTACCTCAACATAACAAAGGCAATATGTGACAAACACATGCCTGACATTATACTCAACAGTGAAATGCTGAAAGCTTTTTCTCTAAACCAGGAACAACAGAAAGATGCCCACTCTCACCCCTTCTAGTCAGCATCAGTACTGGAAGTCTTAGCCAGAGATATTAGGCAAGAAAAAGAAATAAGACACATTCAAATCAAAAGAGAAGACGTTAAATCATCTCTATTTGTAGATGATAGAATCCTATGTAAAGAACACCCTAAAAACTCCACCAAAACATCGGTTACAACTGATAACAAATTTAGTGAAGTTTCAGAATAAAAAAAATCAACATACCAAAATCAGTTGCATTTCTATACACTAACAAGAAATTATCCAAAAAGGAAATTAAGAAAACAATCTCATTTACAATAGCATCAAAAAATATAATTAGGAATAAAATTTAACCAAAGGATGAAACATTTATACACTAAAAAACATAAAACATTGATTAAAGAAATTGAAGAAGATAAAGATAAATGGAAATATATCCTATGTTTGTGAATCTAAGAAGTTAATATTATTAAAATGTTCTTACTACTCAAAACTGCCTACAGACTGAAAGTAATCCCTATCTAGAAAAGTCAAATTCATAGAGACAGAGTACAATGGTAGTTGCCAGGGGCTAGCAGTTGGGACAAACAGGGTGATGTCAGTCAAAAGGTAGAAAGTTTCAGTTATGCAGGGGGAATGAGTTCTGGAGTTCTAATATACAGCATGGTACTATTGTTAACAATACTGTATGTTTACTTGAAATTTACTAAGAGAATAGATCTCAAATGTTCTTACCACACACACACAAAAGGGTTACTATGTGAGATAATAGATATGTTAATTATCTTGATTGTGGTGATCATTTCACAATGTGTATATATATCAACACATCATGTTGCACACCTTAAATATATGCAATGTTCATTTGTCAATTATTCCTCAAGAAAGCTAGAAAAATAAAGAAATACATAAATAAAATTTACCTGTTTCTCTTTCAGAATTTTGCAAGAATATTTTCAGAACTTTCTTCAAATTTTAGTCTTCATACTTAACTAGAACTTATATGGTAAAGGCAAAAAATAAAAATAGGTAGATAGGTAGGTAGATACATGAAAGAAAGAATAAAAAAGAAGGAAAGAATAAAAAGAAAGAGAGAGAGAGGAGGGGAGGGAAAGAGGGAAGGAGAAAGCGAGGGAGGAAAGGGATTTGATAATTTACGTGCCAGAAACTAACTCAGATGTATCATATACCTGATATCTGAGGCATGCAATCCACTTCCTGCTCTTGCCCATAAGGAACAGGTATGCTACTGAAGGCACTACTTTTCCCTCCTAAAACAACTACATTCAGTCCTGGGTTACAAAAAGATGCTGAAAACATTGGAGAAACTTAGAGCTGAGGCTTCTGTACATTCAATATGGTACATATACATTGACTGCCAGAATAACCTCCACGGATATTTAACAATCGCTGTCCTTATAGTGTCTACTCCTCTTTTTCTCTCATACCTATGTTCTTTTTTTTTTTTTTTATTTCAGCATATTATGGGGGAACAAATATTTAGGTTACATATATTGCCTTTGCCCCACCCAAGTCAGAGCTTCAAGTATGTCCATGCCCCAGATGGTGAGCACCACACCCATTAGGTGTGAATATACCCGTCCCCTCCATCCCCTCTCACCTGCCCAGCACCCAATAAATGTTACTACTATATGTGTACATAAGTGTTGCCTTTATACTCTTATACTCTTAAGCCCATTCCTATTGCCCACATGAGAAAAGAGTCTCAGAGAGGTTTCACTCGATTGAATTGCTTGAAGTTGCCTTGCTAATTAGGCTTACTAAACCAATTTTTATTGTATCACTTATGTGTTCCTATTATTAATACAGGATAATGCCTCCCAAAAAAGGCAAACTTCAAACTATAATATGGTTTAGGTCATAGAAGAATTTAACATAGAAAAATGACCTTATTAATATGTATAGAAACACATTCATTTTATTTCTTGATATCCTTCACTTCTAATAATTTTAAAAGTCTGATATATGACCTTGAGTAAAATACATATCAGAGCTAGTGAAATTACACTGTGTATTTCCTTCTTTTTAGCTATCCATTGCAGGCTCAGCTATCTTGCCAGTTGGTCAGTAATTAAGAACCTGCTTTAGTTTTTATATCATTAAAATGAATAAGTCACCACAAAATCTATATTCTTAGTTAACTCATTTCATAAATATAAAGAGACTCATTAATTAGTTATATATTAAGGTTTGCCTTGTATGTCGTCAATAATTTAATGTTATTGTTATGATTCAGTAATTAGAAAATGCAATTTCTTGCCATTAAAATCTTTTTTTATCATTACCAAATTCAGCAGATAAATTGGCATAAAATTCTTTAAAACTTTATACTTTCAGAAGAGTTTGATGGTGAAAGCGTAGAAAGAAGGGTAAGGAAGGAGAGGGAAGCAACAAATGAGGCATCTAGACTGCACTGACGGTGTTCACATTTCTTTTTCGTTTTAGTGATGCCCCTTTTTTAAAGGACATCCGAATCGGATAGAGCTCCTCTGGTTGGAGTAGGACAAAGTCTGTCCGGAGGGTACCCCCTTTTGGCTCCTAGCAGCTCTTCAGCACCATACTCAGGACCCACACTTCAATATTCACCGAACATTAGTTTTGAAAATCTACAATTCCAAATCTAGCAAATGAGAAAAATGTGAAGGAAGCTGAGAAGGAGGTCCTTGCCTGCATTCAGATTCTGACACCGAGGGTTCCCCTGGGCATATTGAGAATGCATCATGAAAGCTTCTCTGGAAATCAGAGACCATTTCTCTTCATCTTATCTTGAGCTATACCCAACATAGTAGTGCACATAGGTAGAATTCAATAAATAATTTAAGATAATTGTGAACACCTTACTGTGACTGGTCCCATTTCTACAGTCAGAGAGGCAAGTATCCTGTGTCCGTCCAATGAGCAAATCTAACAACACAGGATCATGGACTTTCTCTGGACACAGAATCACAGGCAGATGTATTCTACTCTTGTGAAATGAAGGGAAGAAGAGTAGAAAAAGTGAACAAAGAAGAGCACAGAGAAAGATGCCACCTTAAAATATAAATCTGAAGACAAGTAAAACCAGGCCCAAGAATCAAATAAACAAGGAAGTTGAAATTCTAGAATAAGTTTGTTTCATACCAATAATATCTATGTCATGCTTAAGTGAAACATCATTTTTATATACCATGAATGACCCCCCCAAAAAGAGCAAGGGCACTGGGCTTGGAGAGGCCCAGGTCTGAATCTCCTATCTACCATTGAACAACTGCATGGCATTGGGAAATTTACTTCATTTTTCTAAACCTTATTTTTCTTATCTGTGAAATGTGCATAACAATCTGAACCTGAAGGGTTTCTTGACAGGATTGAATGTGACAATGTATGTAACGGGCCAGGACAAAACCCAGCACCTGAACGACTGCAAGCCCACACTGTTTATAAGGAGAACTTCACACTGAAACTGAAGGAGTCAGTGTCTAAGATTGTATCCAGTGAAATGCTGAACCATCTAATCAGGTAAGCTTAGTGGGCTCAAGTATTTCATTAATAGCAAGTTTAGAGGTTCTCTGCTCATGTAATCCAGGTGATATAATTGTTCTGAGGTCATGTACTACCCACTTTGTCTTAGATAATGCAGAATATATTATCTTACTGTACAACTCTTATCAGGAAAATATTTCAGAGGACAGGTACTATCTGTGGTTCCTTAGCAACAGCAGCTATGCATAACATCATCTGTATTATGCTTAGCATGGTGCATATGTAAACATTTAATAAATCACAGCTCCTATGCACTAGCAACTACAGGATATCTGTAAGAGGCGGTAGCTTCAATAAAACACGTTGTGTTCATGTTTGTTTGGTAGTTATTACTTGGGTCTTTAAAAATAACCCTGTTTTTGTTTAATCTTGCTTTAATTTTAAATTCTGAATCTTTTTCTGTGTAATGTTGCAACAGGACAGTAGGGCTAAGAAAAATCTCTTTTCACCGTATTTAACTTCATTCCAATTATGTAGGTAGCCTTCCACATGTAAAGCTCTGAGATAAGTGTCACGAGGATACACAGATATTTAAGATGCAGGTCCACCTAGGACTACAATCTAGCTGAAGGATGGTGGGGCAATGTGGCAAGTACATAACTCACTCTGTTATAAGGCATAATATGGTAAATCCTCAGCTATTGGGACTGCAGAAGTTTGAAAAACTCTAATATCTCATAGCCTGTGGCCAGCAATGACTGTAACCCTTTGCTCCAAACTTGGGTTTGGTATCAGAAATCTTCTCAACATGGTGTTCTTTCAAGCCAACAATGTTGACCAGAGTCAGTAATCTGTTTAGTATCTCTGGATTACGGCATTGGTGTTTCTTGCCGAAAAACACGTTACCTAAGAGAACTGATCTATTCATTAGTAGCTATTAGGATATTAACATTTCTTATCTGAACAGGAAAATGTAACATTACTTGGTAGAAAACAAGAGTTGTCATAGGGATGAAAAACTCACACATATTCAGGGGCCAAGTTGTTATTATAAATGAGTATAATGGTCTAGATGTGAAAATTAGGACTAATTGGACCTAGGGCTATCGGAGAACACAAATTTTAACATTCTAAAAACACCGTATAACCACGATAAAGTAATTGTTGGACTATTTTTGGCTCATGGGCCATGGTTTGCAAACCCCTACTCTGTGACATAAATGCTAAAGGTATAGAAATGAGATTGTCTATGCAGATCTTTAAATGCCATCCATAATATAGCATGGTGGTCAGCACTAATCTGCTGGGTGCCCTTAGGAGAGCTCTAAACACCAGAAGCAAGTCCTCCATTCTGCCCTAGGCAGGCCTCTCTACACCAAGGCTCATAACTGCAGGTACAGGCCAAGTCATATCTCTGAAAATTCAGCAAAGTTTAGAGGAATATAGCATAAATCATGCAAATTAATCAAGTGCATGACATTAAGAAACTGGAATTTTGAATTGTTGCATTTGCTGTTTATAGTGGCCCATTTCTAAATTAAAAGAAAGACTATTTCTGATCTTTCTTTTACACTTGATAAAATTTAAAAAAGTGTGAATAATGACAAGAACAATAATAGTATTTGTAATGTGATTGAGGCCATCTTTAAAGAAATGTAAATATATCTGCTTTCAGTAAATAAAAACAAAGGTTAAAAGCTATGTCCTCCTGTGTCCCATATATACTATGCATAAGTATAGATAGTTTATGGCACTTTCCCATTTTCATTATTGGAAACCTCCTTCCTAGAAACAGTATTTTAAGAAGAAAATAAAAGTAATTGGCCCTAAGGCTTTTTAAAACTTACGATTTTGTTCCTTGTGAATTTGCTGTCCTAGAAAACTGCTGGAGCTAATACTTTTGAAAAAAATTCAAACAAAATTTTTGTCAAAGCCCTGGTCTGCATTACAATATGGTAGGATTCTTAAGAGACACACATGAATTTTAGAAAATTATACACAGATATTTCAAAATATTCATTACACCTTTTACTGTATTGTATGATAGAATCTTGAACAAATTTTTAGGACTCATTTTCTAAGAATTTTGATGTTTTCCTAGCCCAGGAATATTGGTGAGAAACCTAGTCCAAATGCATTATTGGTGAAATTTTGGCTCAAACCAAAATATATATAAATATTGGCCAACAATATATATTGAATGCCTTATATCTGTGTTTAATTCTATCACTTCCGTAAAAAAATAAGCAGTATAAATAAATCAATCTTTCAAAATATTTTTTAAAATATTGCCTTAAAAGTATGCCCTTTTGGGCCAGGGACAGTGGCTCAGGCCTGTAATCCCAGTACTTTGGGAGGCCAAGGCTGGGGGATCAGTTGAGGCCAGGAGTTCAAAACCAGCCTAGGCAACATAGCTAGAGCCCATTTCTATAAAAAAAATTTTAAAAATTGGCAAGGTATGGTGGTGTGAGCCTGTAATATCAGCTACTCAGGAGGCTGAGGCAGGAGGATAGCTGGAGCCCAGGAATTTGAGGTTACAGTGAGCTATGATGATGCCACTGCACTCCAGCCTGGATGAGAGAGTGAGACCCTGTCTCAAAAATAAAAGTATGTCCTCTTTAAGATTCAGAAATAGAAAAATTTTCCATAGAATGTGTTAATAGTAGAGCTATAACAAATTGTTTATATATTTTTTTCTTTATCAATTGTGTAATGTGTACTAGGCACTACACTATGAAAGAAAAGTGGTCCCACCTATAAGGAGTTCCCAATTCAATAAGGAAGATACAAAATAAATAGTAATTATAAAGTTGTGATAGACCAAATATCCTGTTTCATCTAACACACCATGCATTTTGGATCTATTGCTTACTACGCAACACTCCTAGACAAACTCTGAATAGCCATCTGGGATTAATACTGATAGATTCTTGGTTTGCTTTTTAAAAAAAAAAAAAAGAAATACCTGGTTCCCTAATCATCAGTGGAGGATTCCTGTATCTCAAACTGGATAGATTAAAAAAAAAAATTGAAGCTCTGACTCGGGCAGGGCAAAGGCAATATATGTAACCTAATCATTTGTCCCCCCATAATATGCTGCAATAAAAATAAAATAAAATAAAAATTAAAAAAAATCAGCTGTCTCTAATTCAGCAAAGATACAACTAAAAGAAATGGGAATAGGATAAGATATTTGGAAAAACGTTCTTGCTAAAAATTCTCAGTTTCATCTTCAAAATATAACAGTGAGTTGACTTTTAATGCTTTGTTGTTGGTTTTCATTGATGGATTTCTAAGAAATGACCCCACTTGCCAAGGTTGCTGTTTGAACAGAGTCAGTTATAGTTCTATCACCAAAAACCCTCTGTGTGAAGTCACATTTGAGAAATATCTTTTGTTTTTTAAGTACTAGGGAAAGCTTTGCTTCCTCTTAGAAACAGACGTTTTCTCCTTTTTAACTGGCTCTTTCTACATTTTCCTTAAGCTGTCAAGAAATTCAGAGCCAAATTCAATACTTAAATATAGCAATTGTGGGGTCTGAATGGTCTATATATTGTGTTTAATTTTTTTCTCCCTGAATTTTCTATTTAATTTATATCTCTTCCTGTTTAAGTTTTTGGAAAAATATTTTACTGTTAAATTGCATGCATCTTTGCTAAAGCAGTTATATATTCATCATGGAATGACATGGAGCATAAGTAATACTCAATAAATCAATGTTCTTTAAAGGTGAGGTGAACATTGATATTATCAATCATTATAAGTCAGATTTTAAATTTTTGGAAGACTGTTTTGTGTGTCATTGTAGTTATAAATAATCCTTATTTTATCAAATTGTTCTGTTCAAAAAATACCTTATGCTCATAAAATTAGAATTTATTGAAAATAAGATTTAAGAAGATATAAATAAATGATCAACGCCCCCCCCCTTTTTTTATCCTAGAACATTTTAGGCTAAAAGGACACTAAGGGCCAAATTTCAACCAATTTGTGAATCATAGCAAAACACAGGTGCCACCGGGAAGAACTGCTGTCATGCAAAAGGACATTTTCATTTTTGATAAAACAATTTGCGTGCCTGGTTCTTATTTCAAAGCCTTAGAAAGTCCAAGACATCATCAATTATACATTTGTCTTTTCTACCAGTGTAAGAGAGGGGGCTTTGCATTATAAATATAAAGTATTTTGTTTCATACACATACACACACAATGAATAGCTACTCAGAATGGATGGGGGTACAATTCAAAGCCTATAAATACAAGAAAATATAAATACACATACTTTATATTTAATAAGAAAAATAAATTTCTTATCAACTTGCCACCACAACAAACAATGGCTATACCACTGGTACATCCTGAGGGTATCCACTGAGCCTTCCAAAACAGAAAGAAGGACTGGTGTTGAGAGAACTTAAACCAGTTTATAAAATGACCAGGTGCAGCAATGCAGAAAATGAAAGTAAATAGCTCTTCAAGGGCTTTTTGCCAAGTCATTTTACTGAAAGTGATGAACAACGTCAGTATTTTTAAATTTTTATTGAGCATACTTGCCACTTACGTTAATTTGTTTGTTTTTTCACCCATCATCTCCATCTTAAAAACTTTGATTAAAAGAGTTTAACCTCAGCATGCCTCAAGTGCTAATTCCAAATACTCCATTAAGTGCCCTTTGAAGAGTTTAGCGCATTTGTCATAGTAAAGAGTATTCTTTCTTACTACCCAATCATAATGGAACAATGCATTATTGGCTCAAATTACCACGTAAATTACTAAGTTTTAAGAAGGCATTAGTCATGCACATGAACAAGAATACCATTTGTTAACACTAATGAAGAGAAAATATTCTATGGCTTTATTATTCCTTCTGCTTTAGATTATAAAATACAATAATCTTCAATATTGACATGAATGGCAAATGCCAATGTGCTAGGCCTTTAAATGCCCTTATGATGTTGAAAACTCTTTGCAGAAATCCTACCTTTAAAGTACCAAAAGTAATCCTGTGTTCTCATAGACTTGTCCTGTTTATTTTAAATTTTTTGTTGTGTCTCGAGAAGTAGTGTTTGGAAAGATAGACTTCAAGGTGACAGAGCTTCACAGAGATCTCTTGCTGGCTTTTCTGTCCTTGTAAAAAAGGGAAAATCTACTCAAATGCTACATGCATATATTGACTTTTTATTTCACATTTTTATGGAAAATTCATGTTTTATTTCTTTTAAATCCATGTTTACATTTATGTGAGGATAGAGAAAAGGGTTATTCATTTTAAGAGAAGAAAAAAATTATTTTTATGTATTTGGAACTAAGTTGAAGGGGGTAGAAATGTTTAGAAAACAAGTGCATATTTCATAAAGTAGAATAAAAACCATTCTAAAAAGATAAACAATAAAGGAGAAAAGGTTTCAGTGGGAATTTAAAATATGAAACATTTTTTAACTTAAATATTTCCATTCTTAGCTTAAATATTTAAACAAATATTTAGGCTGCTGAAATTAACAGCAGGAATAGCAATTCTCAACAATGCAATTCTATTTTCATTTTTAATTTACACAAGCAAAATCTGGAATAAAAAAATTTAGTAGAATTCTGAAGTAATTTCTTGAAGCACCACTTCTTTTCCTTACCAAGAATGTCATATCCAAAATAATTCAGCACCATAAAATGTTACATAATCATTTGACATTTCTCAAAAGGCAACACAATCATTTTTCATCACAAATGGAGAAGCATAGTGGGATGCCTTTAAGCTAATACATTATCCCATTCAGCAGCTCTTCTGTGAACATCCTGAACAGTAAAAGCACAGTGGCAGGTTAGACTTTCTTATATCACAATAAAACAGAAGTTGTTTGAAAATGCTAAGCAATAAACTCCATTAAGAAGTCAATTAATAATAATTAAATCCCAGACAAGGAAAATCCTTATCTGGATTTCTTCCTGAACTAACGATTTAATGCAAGAAGTTGTTGGAAGAGGGAGACCTACTTGTGCATTAACGAGTTCCTTACAGCCTCAGTAATTCATTATGGCCTTATATTTCAAGTTCCACCAAATGCATCAGAGGAAGAACTTGACAGTTTAAAGAGAAGCAAAATTTAGAGATCTCTCCAAGACAGAAGAGGAAAGACCTCATCCTCACTGAAAATGTCTTTTGTTCAAATAACAAGCACAGCCGAAAGTAGAAAATCCAATGATCCCATAGAACTTACTATTTCATTGTATTTATTATTCTTAATTTTCCCAAGATTTCTATTTTGAGAACTAAATGGTATCCTAACTCTAATATGAATAATTCTTACCATTCAAACATTACTAGTGGGGTAGCCAATTTATTTACAAATATAAACTATATATTGTAAACTTCTCTATAGACTCCTTCAGAAGGAATATTTGAATTATTTAAAATGCATTGCAATTTAGGCCAATTTCTATAAATAAGGAATTTACTTTAATTAAACTAATTTTAGAAATAGACAAAAGGAAAAATTAGGAATTTAAAAATAATTCCTGGATCAGCTGCCACTGACACACTAATAGTGTTTATAATAAACTTAAAGGCACTTTTACCAATTTACTTCTGTGAGATATCTTAATTATATTGTACTATTGGATTTAATTCTCCATTCATAGAGGAGATCACTATTTTACAGATGAAGAGAGTGACATTTAGAGTATGTAATCTCCCCAAGATCACACGGCTCATAAATGATCCATTTTGCCTGTGGAGAAGCCTAAACTCTTTCTATTGTACCATGAGATAATATTTCACTTTGCAAAGACCATTATTCATAGGGCAACAATCTGGCAGCCAAAATTACTGGCATATATTTTGTTCTAATCAGAGAACTACTCTGAAATCTCAGTGACTGCAAAGAACAGTTTTTACTTTGTTATATAACTCAGAATACAATATTTAGAGTAATAAAGGAACAGGGGAATTTCCTGAAACTTGGAGTTTGGTTGAAGCTTCACTTGAGATCACTGGTGCTCCCTTTCCTTGAGTTTGCATTTTTTACTTGCATGACCCATGGACAATGACACTTTCTGTACACTAACTCTGATCAACATGACAAGCCTAGGTGTTTCCAATTATCTCAAAAAACATCAAGGAATTTTCCTTCAAAATATTTTAAAATCAAAGTAATTTAACATTACTTTGGAATTAAAGTATATCTGACACCATTAGTAAAATTAGAATTATACTATTTCTATGAATGTGAGAATGGGTAGTTGATAAGCAGAAAGTTAAATATACTTAAATTCACAAACATAAAATTTTCTAATTCACTGCCTCAAAAAACTATACAGATATATAAAATTATTCTAAACTAACTTTAAGTTTAGTTAACTCAATTTCGGGAATAACTGCTGTCTCTCCATACATCATCCTGAATAGGGGGGCTTTTGGATAAAGATAATAAAATGCTGTTTATAAAACACAGTTTATTGAGTGTTTACTGTGTGCTCTGTTCTGTGGTACCAGAAAACAGTAAATGCTTTGAATTGTAGCAGTTCATAGATTTTTCTTATCTCCGTAATTCATGGGTAGAAAGCAGGAAATTACCAGTAGCCATCATTACAGTTAATAAAAAGGAAATGATTTGGCCTTCTAGCCCTCAAGTTCTGCAAATCAGTGTTACAATTGCATTGTGCTTTAGGGTATTCTCTTCCACAGTCAGCAGTGGAAGAAATATTAGTAGTCCGAGACGATAAAAGTTGTTCTAATCAAGCAATGATAACTTGGTGTTCCACAAGGCATTCACACCACTAGCAGTACAGGAAGTATGAATGGAATTTGTGGTTTTAGTAAAACTGAACTTGTGCGAATCAGGGGCATTTTTTTTAAAGAAACAAGGTCAAAACAGGGAATTTAAAAAAATGATAATTAGTAACTAGATTAACTCTTAAACTAAAAGTACAACATAAACTAGCTGGTATTGACCATTATACAGATTACTATATAATCTATGTATTTAAAAGATATGTAGGAAACCGTTAAAATAGGAACTATAGTAATAGAAATAGAAACTATAGTATAGAAATGTAGTGGATGAATACCAGTCGGCTCTAATGCAAAAAGAAAAAATATTCAATAAAACAAGAAACCTCTAAAAATGTTTACCTCTAGGGTTAATTTTAATAGGAAGTAGAGATTCTGAAACAAGTTTGTGGCTTATTTGTATTTGAAAAACTTAGAGTCTAACATCCCTCTGCAAGCTGAAAAATGAATAAGACATGAAGTAGAAAGGTGATTTTCCAATAGTGTATATACTATGAACCTTGAAACTTTGTACTGTTTATATTCTTTTCATCCATTCATCTGTTCTTTTTTGTTCTTTTCCGCCAAATATTCAGTGAATGCCTAGCACAAGGACTGGTTCCAGGACCTCTGCAGACACTGAAATCCATGGATAATCAAGTTCTTTATATAAAATGGCCTGTTATTTGCATCTTACCTATGCATATTCCCCTGTATACTTTGAATCATCTCTAGATTACTTATAAAACCTAATACAATGTAAATGCTATGTAAATAGCTGTTATACAGTATATTTTATTTGTACTAATTTTTATTTTGTTTAATTTTTTAATATTTTCAATCCATGTTGGTTGAATCTATGGATGGAGAACCTGGGAACACAAAGGAATGACTACATATTGCCAGGCACTGTGCGAGGCTCTGGATCTATGACGGCAGACTGTACCCCAGGGAGCTTTTAGTATGGAGGGAATTCACCGGGAGTTGGTCAAAAGGAGTTAATTGTTGAGGTGTAGAACTGGGTTTCAAAGAAACATAGGAAAGATTCTTATTTTTTACAATATACTATATAATCTGCCTGAATTTTGTTTAACTTTTGATTAATTTTGAAATAATTTATTACTCTTTCAATTCAGAAACTGTCAATCCACATGTTAAGACTGGGTCAAGAAGAGATCTAACAATGAGGTACAAATTTTAATAGATTTTGAAAATGTGACTCACCATTCTGATACTCTATTTGTCCAGCTAACTTCCATTTTGGAATGCATACACATACGTGCACACATGTGTGTATATTTATATATGTGTGTATATATTATATAAACATACATATACACATACACATAAAATTTTTAAAATCCTAATTGTATTTTTCATAAAGAAATTTTGGAATTAGTTTTTCCCTCCCTAAGGATAAGCAGCTACACAATAGAAAACAACAGGGTTCCAGGTGGTGAAACAAAGGCAGCTGGTAGCTGAATTTTGGCTGAGATAAGTCATCATGTTAGCCCTAACTTGGATAGTCCAGTGCTGCTCTGCAAGGCTCAGCCCTTGGAGGGTAAGGAATGCTCTGTACACATTAGTGATTAGCCAGTATCTACTGATAGATTTTTCTAACCTATTGACAGTCAAATTCTATGGACAAAAAAATACTGAGTCAAGATTTAGGTAGTTATTTTCAAAATCCATCAACCAAGAGGTAGTTTAATTTAAGATGATTATTGTCATTGACTATATAAAATTAAATACATATAGTGACACAAAATTCAATCATTATAAAATCATGTATTATAGAAGAGAGAACGTTAAAGAAAAAAATTTACCTAGCAACTGGCCCTACACTTTTCTTGAGGCAATCTGAATAAAAAATTTAAAAATTTATGTCAGCTTAAGTCACAAATCTGTTAACATTCTTCAGCTTCTTGTTTCTTGTGATATAAATTTATTAAGAATTATATTTTTCAAAAGATGCTTTTCCTTTGACTTGCATCACTAAGAAATATTGGAATGACATTTTAGAAATTCTTGCTCACCTCTTCCTAGAATAAGATCAAAGCTTTATTGATATGTAACTTGACCTCACGGAGGTAAAGCTTTATTCAGTACTTTTGACTCACATATTAACTATTATTGTTCATTTTAGGAAGAAACAAATGTCAGACTTGTATATCAGATATAAATTTTGCTAGAAATATTTTGGGGAGCATAATAGACCATTGAATCTTGTAAGACTTAAAAGCTTTATAAAAGTATTTTTTTTAAGGACAAGGAAGGCCCAGTTCTAAATTTTCATTTCACATAAACATTTCTAGATAATCTGAGGGTAGTAAATATATAAGCAAAATATAATTTTTCAAATTTTACATATTAGTAAGGGGAGTAGATATGCTCTGAAACTAAGGATAACATTAACTCATTTATTTGACTCTATAAAAGTTTTTCTCTAATTTTTGATTGATATAGACTATAGAATTCTTCTGTAGATCATACATTCTCACCCATTCTTAATATAATATACATTTGTAATCCAATAGCATATATAACCCATCTATAATATGGTATTCATTTTATAATTAAATAAACTGATACCAACAGGAGTTCTGTTTTTGACATACAAAGTAAGTTGATTATGCTGGGGACACACCTCTGAAGTGGAGAGAAGAGTGGGTAAGTAAATGAAGATACGGACTGGGTGTCATCAGAAAGCATGTCAGCAATTTGTCATCACATCATTACATGCACCACATATATAAGACACCAAAGGAAATAGGAATGAGAAATGTTTTCTACTGCATTTGGCTTGAGGGTAGAGGTCAGCTAACATTAACAGGAAAGTCATATTTATATTCATGTTTGTTCTTCTCCGTCCCCATTATCTTATGCCATCTAATTGATGCTAGATAATTTATGCCAGAAAGTATCCCTCTTGGGAGATTTGGTGAGTAAAAAACTATTTTTTAAATCTAAAATGCTTAACAGACATGATTTTATGTGTGTCACTTTCCTTTTAATCTGCATATATCACAGTGAAGAACATTGAAAATGAATTTAAATTTAGTTCTAAAATCTGATGCAATATGTGCCTCTAAAACTTAGTGTCCTAGTTTATCTTAAAATACAAAACCTTCCCTTCACAAATTAAAAAAAAAAAAAAAGAATAGCACATTATAATTTGTAAGAAAAAGAACTAGTTATGACAAGGGCCAATCCCACCCCCTCCGTGAGGAGTTAGTTCAAAACATTTCCTTTTTTATTTCAGAAACTTTTTTGTATTTTTAAGTAACACATTTTTTAACCAACTTAATTTGGTATAATGAACCTTCAGACTTGGTGGTAGCAAATCTTATGATGAATGACTCTTCTACAAAGTAAATATAATATAGATGATGGTTATGATGGTTTTATATCTCTTCGCTCTCTAGAATATTGGAGTTATATATTGAATACTGCAAAGGGAGGCAGGAACCCACAGGTATGCATGTGTTCCCGTTTATTCTTCATTAGACTTTATTTCAAACATAAATTTTTAAAAAATGTGTCTAGTAGGTAATTGGCATAATCCTAAAAACATAATGAGGACCGGGAAAGGATTGTATTTGAAAATACTATGAACAAATAGAAAACCAAACAAAATTTTAAAAAGTTTATGTGCCAGGGACAGCATATTTAACAACAAACATTCATTGGGTGTCAAGGATTAAGGTCATTAAATATGAAATGTCCAATTTGGAATGAAAAGTGTAGTTTATTATATCTCAAACAGGAAGCAATGCAATTAATCAAAGTATGCGCCTAAACTATCAACACAGTTTTGCCAGCTTAATGGTAGCTTGTTTATGCCAGCAGCAAAGAAGCCTGGAGAGTGAGTGGCAATGAAATCACAAAAAGGCATTTTCCATAGCTTGTTGAGAATTGAATCTTTTTCCTTGCAAGAAGTGGTCCAAAGCCTGGAAGAAGTGGTCATGAGTTGATGCAAGGTCTGGTGAATATGGTAGATGACAGAGAGTTTCCAAGTCCAGCCTCTGTAGTTTGAGCAGCATTGTTTATGCATCATATGGTTGAGCATTCTCTTGCAGAAGATTTGGCCTGACTCTACTGACCAATCTCCACTGCTTAATCACAAGCATCCTCATCATTTCATCCAATTGGTTGCAGTAGACATCCACTGTAATTGATTGACCAGGCTTCATAAAGTTGTAGTGGACAAGACCAGCACTGGACCACCAAACAGACGTCATTAGCTTTTTTTTTTTTTTTTTTTGAGGCATATTCAGTTTTGGACTGTGTTTCAAAACTTCACCTTTATTGAACCATTGCACTGAATTCTTGTGATTGTCAAAAAGAAGCCATTTTTCATCACACATAACAATATGGTGTAGAAATGGTTTGCCTTTATGTTGTGACAGCAAAGAAAGGCAAGCTTTGGGGAGGTTTCTCTTCTGACCCTTGTTTAATTCATGTGGTACCCATCTATCGAGCTTCTTTACCTCGCCCATTTGTTTCAAATTGTCCAATATTCTTGGAATAGTAACATCAAACCTTGCTGCTAATTCACGCATAGGTTGAGATGGATTTGCTTCCATTCTAGCTTTCGGCTCATCATTATCCACCTTGGTCTCAGGTCACCTGCAGGGCTCATTTTCAAGATTAAAATCACTGGAACAGAACTTCTCAAACCATCAATGTACTGTGCTTTCATTAGCCACATCCTTCCCTAACACTTCACTGATATTTTGAGCTGTCCGTGCTCGTTGGTTCCACAACAGAACTCATATTTGAAAATAACACAAATTTTTGACTTACCCATGGTTTCACAGTAATTGCTCTAAAAAAATTTTTAAACATAATCACAAGCTAAACCACGCATTTGAAAGAATGAGGACATACCTTCACAATAAAAATAAAATAAGAAGTGTCGAAGTGAAATGTAAGAGATACCAACTGTCAAACTTAGTACTTAAGGAAATCAGACACTTCATGCTTAATAACCTAGTATATGCCAGGGTGTTTTACAACCCATCTGGTTTCATCCTTTTAGCAATTTTCTGATGCAGGTTCTAGGGTTCCTATTTTGCAACTAAAGAAGAGATGTTAAGGTTTTGCCCAGGATCATATAACTCATAAATAGTAGAGTTAGGGTTTGTACATAGGCCTTAGAAACTAAGTTCTTTTCATATCATCACATAAATTTAGCCATTTGAAAAATGAATTAATTACCATTTTATTACTCTATTAATTAAAAAGAACATAGCATCTTTGTTTTGACCATTTCAAGTGCTATAGGAAACATAGTGCTATTCTTAAAGAGTTTAGAAACTAGATAAA
Source organism: Indri indri (assembly GCA_004363605.1). Taxonomy (NCBI): domain Eukaryota; kingdom Metazoa; phylum Chordata; class Mammalia; order Primates; family Indriidae; genus Indri; species Indri indri. The sequence continues at coordinate 54,091 of RJWJ010002680.1, forward strand.
AAAGATAAAATTTACTCTCACAAAACCATTACAAAGTCAGCAGAGGATTATGAGTCATCTTGTGTGGGACAATTTAGAAATGTCCTATTGAAGGGATTGGGGATTTTTAAGAGCTAAAGCTGGCAGGGAATTCTTCATGACTAGAAGAGACTTGAACTGGAAACACATGACTGAAAATTCGGAGAAGGGCATATGCATGCTGATATAAACACAAGAGAGATGATTCTGGACAGAGTGGAGGGGGTGGAACATATAAAGAGATGAAAAATCAGATAAGCTGGGCCACTTCAAACTATCATGACAGAAAGTTAATTTGGGGGCTCATGAACCACATCTTTTAAAGGGAATATAATGGGAAAGAATAGAAAAATGACAGTAAATTGTATACGGTATGTGTAAATATTGTTTTAGAAAACTTGTTTCAATTATGCGAGTGTACGCACAGTGTGTGTGTGGATGCACACACATGCTAAACTACAATATAATTTTTTTTTCTGGTCATTGTTAAAAACATTTGAGAAATATCAGGATGCATGGTGGGGATGGTTTTTGGGAGATCTGGAAACTTCATGGGAAACAGGAGACAGAAAGAAATGGGAGGCTCTTAAATATTCAGCAAAAACAAGGCCAAAGCAAGATTAGACTGGCAGTGAAATACAGGATGATTGGCAGGATGAAGAGACTGTTTTGAGCAAGGCCAACCAGGAGCTTGTTGCAGTAATCTGGTGATCTAGTAATCTAGTGCAGTAATCTAGCCTGTTGTAGTAATGCAATGAGGTGATGGGAATCAAGACCTGGGGCTGTGGATGGAAAGAATGGGAAAGGAGAGATGGGCATTTCAGAGCACGAACTTTCAAGACGATTGTTGACTAAATAAAGGAAGACAGCAAGAAACAGATCAGAAAGAGCACGAAGATCCTGATCCTGTATGCTAAGGGAATGGTGCTTTTCAGAGATCAGTTTAAGGTGAAGATTACCTTAAGGAGAAGATAGATAGGGCTTTGGCCAAGTTAATCTTGCAGTGAAGTTGAAACAACCATTAGGCATTATGAAATATGGTACTTGAATAGAGTTGAAGAAACAGTTCTGCAGGTAAGGTTTGAGAAGTCAAACTACAGGTGAGGAATCAATAATAATAAAAAAATTAAGATCCAAAGACAGTAGGAGATGAGTATCAAAAAAGCAATTGGAGGGGAAGAACATTGCCAAGAAAGCGGGGAGTTGACCAGAGTATATTTTGAGGAAGGCCTGGATGACCCTGTGGTAAAGATATCCTTGGGTGACCTTTGAACATGCAGTTTTGCTAAGATGGCCAGAATTCAAAGATCTCTGGGACTTGAGGATGGAGAGAGTGGTAAAGAAATGCAGAGAAACGATAGGAAGAAATCATCTAAGAATTTTTACATGGAAAAGACAAGAGAGAAATCAGAGAGTAACCAGTGAGAAGATAACAGGTCTCCTCTTTATTCTCCTTCTAAAATTTAGAAAATCTCTGCACATTCAAAGTCATACAGGACAAAGACTATGGAGACAGGATTGAAAATGTTGAAGGTGAGAGGGTAAGTTAGAAAATATGGTGGTGTATGTATTTAACGTTAGGTTGCCTTTGTTTCCAGAACCCAAGCAGGCCCAGGAATAATTGACCCATGCTAACCTTCAATTGAAAGAAAGGTAACACAATCGTGGGTAAAAATTATAGCCAAGTTTGCACTCTTCTGCTGTGCCAGAACAGTCTTTTTCAATCAAGTGCATTGCTCTGCTTTTATGTACACAATGGCCGTGTCCCTGAACACTAGGGAAGAAAACTTTATTACAGGGGCTGTAAAATATCAGGCCACCATCAGAGGTGATTGGTGAGGCTCATTAAAACTTGGTGAAATTTCTAAAGGCTTTAGATCAGCACTTTACGTCCATCATTCATTCTCTCCCAATTTTTGGTGGGAAAAGCTACGAAAGCACTGAGGGAGTTAATTATTCCCTATCTGCCATCAGCCACTTGGCGAATTTAGCAATTCGCTTTGATTTCTCTTCCGTCTGTCATTAGGAAAATTTGATTTTAATATTTGTATTCACTTTTACATATTTTTTACACATCAAATATGACAGAAATATTTAATAAACCACACTCCAGCATTATTTAGAACTGGAAGAAATCAGAGTTTTAGTGAATTGTTTTATTAGTAATATCATCACTCTCTGTCAAGACTGCTCACTAACTTCTGAACTTCACTTATTAAGAAACCTCTAAGTGGACACGATAGAATGGTTCACAAAAATGCCCAGCCTCTTTCCTTTGAATAGCTAACACTGAGACAAACTTAGTGGGCTGTAACAATTTGGCTACAGTAAAAAAAAAAAAAGAAAAAAGAAAAAATTGTGAATCATTCCAGGAATACATTCTTGATTTTAAAAAAACAGAATGTGAAATACAAAAACCTAGAAATTGGACGATGTGGGTTCTGGTTCTGATTCCAAGTGACCTTGGGCAATTGCTTGGCCTCGGTTTCTACATTTATAAAATGAAGGCTGTAGAAGGAAAGAAGGAAGGGAAGGAGTTAGGGACAGAGGAAAAAGAGGCAGGAAGGCAGGCAGGAAGTTGGCTAGTTAGGTAGCATTACAGGGGCAGCTACTCTGGGCCAGAAACCATTGGCACACTTCCCAGAAAGCATAATAGATGATCCCAGTCCCTTATCGTCTTAAAATTTTGTGATTCCGCAGCATTTCATCTCTAGATAATATTGTTTTAAATTGACTCAAGGGTGGAAATGCCATTATCATTATTATCTTGTTTTCCATGAGGCTTAATCTAGTTACTTTATCAAAGAGACAAGGTGTGGAAGGCAAAATAGGCTTCAAGTATTAGCTTCTACTCGTGGAAAAGTAAATCTGTTGTTTGGAACAAAGACCTGTTATCTATAGAGTGGGAGCTCCTTCATCTGTGTAACGGTCAATATATGGTTCTCCCACAATAAGACGTAATGAATTCCAGCACTTCTGCCTTTGTAACAGGCTATTAGAGTGCCCTGCTATCCATTATTCATCACTCCTGCCTCAGCTCCAAATAGAACAGTAAACAGATCTAAGGAATAAATATTCTTCACACTGAAGAATTCATCCTTCTAGGATCACGGTGTCTAGTCTCAGATGACCCTCTTGAACTTATGTTTGCCAGAGATTTCACTGGAATGTTGTCTTTTGAAGGGAGGAAGCATCAGTCTTTTAATATTATTATTATTGTTGTTTTATATTTTTTTCTTTCTATTATTCCCCCCAAGCCTTGAAGTAGTTTTCCTACCCTACTCAGTCTCCACTACAGACCCAGGTATTTACTTCTTTGCCCTTCACAGTCTTCTTTACTTATATTTGAATCTTCTCTCCTTGTCTTTTTCTGCCTCTGCATTTCTGTTTCTGTTTTTTGCCCCCTCCAATAATTGAGCAGCAAATTTGAATTTTGTCTTTATGCTCTGAAAGCCATATTTTTTTTACAGAATAAATAACCTCTTCGAATATTTCAAATTTAAAGACCGTAGACCCTAATCTAATGTTCATTATAATTAAAAAAGAAACTATATCTTACCCTCCAACTTATTCTAACTAAACATTCTGGTTCAGTTTATAAACAGAGGAAGAGAATTATCAAAATTAAGCTTTCTGTTGAAACCAGTAAAGCTTTAAATATTCCAAATGGACAGAAGTCATCAGAATAATATTAAAAAACGAAACACATGATTATGTGTTCAATAGCTTTATCGCATAATAAAATAATTAGGATGCAGTTTCAGCTTTCATTATGATAAGTGTTAGCAGACATTCTATCATTTAAAAATGTTATGAAGTAATGCAAATATATGTGCACTAGATTTTAGATGCGGTTTGGATTGATTTTGAAGCTATTAATCATACAGAAGAATAAAAGAAAATGAGAAGCACAAAACTTGAGTCAGTATGTCCTGATGGGTTATGCATACTGGCAAGCAAAGCAGGCACCAAGGGATGGTGCCCTTTATGTCAGAAGTCAATAAAATGTTGTTTGCATCTCAGATATACTTGTCTCAACTCTAGCAGCCACAGATCAAATTTTCTTTTGAAACATATTTATAAAGCCAACCCATACCATCTCTTGGAGACAGCCATATTAATACTAATGTATACATTTAAACATATTTTCTTTCAATCTTCAAAGAAAGTTCTGCCATTCTAGATTTCAGGATTGTGGTGAAGAGGAGATGCATCTGACTGCATGAGTAGCACACATGTATTGTTTGGATTATACAATTTGATTTCCTAACAACATTATTCTCCAGATTAAAAAAAAAAAAACCTTACTTAGAAATCTGTCCTACATTCCTACCATTCTGGTTTCCTTTTTCCACAAACCACGTTTTGGTTTAGTAGAACTCTTTGGGTCTGCATCAAAGAAACATTGACTTTCATCAAAATGGTCATTTCTGCCGGGTGCCGTGGCTCACGCCTGTAATCCTAGCACTCTGGGAGGCCGAGGCGGGTGGATTGCTCAAGGCCAGGAGTTCGAGACCAGCCTGAACAAGAGTGAGACCCCGTCTCTACTAAAAAATGGAAAGAAATGATCTGGACAACTAAAAAAATATGTATATATAGAAAAAATTAGCCGAGCATGGTGGCGCATGCCTGTAGTCCCAGCTACTCAGGAGGCTGAGGCAGAAGGATCGTTTGAGCCCAGGAGTTTGAGGTTGCTGTGAGCTAGGCTGATGCCACGGCACTCTAGCCTGGGCAACAGAGCCAGACTCTGTCTCAAAAAAAAAAAAAAAAAGTCATTTCTGCCATTTCCCATAATATAATCTTGAAAACTACAAGCAGAAATCAATAGAAAGTACCCTACCCTGAAGAGCTCATGGGTTATTGAAGATTCATTTGCCACTTAATAAAAATAATGCCCTCAAACAAAACCAAGATATCATTTACTAATGTAGAAAAGAATTAAATGCAATTGGTTTAGACATAGTTTTAAGGGTTTGAAATATTGGATTAAAAGTTATGATTCACCACTCTTACACCGGGTAAGAGTGAAAAGTAAATAATAAAACAATGGATTTAGTTCCTTTGAGCCATTGTTAAATCTGAAAGGAGACAAGAGAAAATAAATAAAACTAGTTGCTAATCAATATGTGTAGCTCCGATTTCCTATATCATGAAAATAAATCCTGATCTGTATATTGGGATATTTCTAATGTCTTTCAACTTTGAAAAATAAAATAAAGATAGAAAATGAGTTATGAACTGTGATTTTTACTGCTGTAATATTCAAGCAAAACAATATAAATATAAACTAATTTCCCTGTACATGAAAGTAATTGCCTAGAATTTTAAAAATATATTTCCCTTGGTGCATTTATTTAAGTCTTACTGAAGTCTGTGTCATGATTGTGTGGTTATAGAAGTCATAGCCTGACTCTGAAAGTAAACAGTGACTTTATTAAATTGAGGGAAAGTTTATGTACAGTGAAATGAAAATTTTTTCAATTTGTTGAGTTTGGACCAATGCACAGATTCAAATAATCAACACCCCAATAAATATAAAGAATATGCCCAGCACTCCTCAAAATTCCCATGTGTTCCCTTTCCAGTCAATTCTTAATTCCCCTGTACTATAGGCAACTGCTGTTTGATTTCTATCACCACAGTTTAGTTTTTCCTAATCTCGAGCTTTATATAATTGGAGCTATGCAGTGTGTATTCTTCTTTTCAGCTTTTTTTGCTCAACATGTTTTTGGGACTCATTCATGTTTTTTACATATATCTCAACAGTTTATTACTGTCTATTGATGGTTGGTGTACCATTGTATGGCTATATCACAATTTATTTATATATTCTCCTATTTATAGACTTTTGGGTTGTTTCCATATTTGGGCCATTGTAAATAAAACTGCTATAAATATTTCATACAAATCATTTTGTGTATATATATTTTCATTTTTCTTAGGTAAAGACCTAAAAGAGGAATTGCTGGATCATAAGATATATGCACATTTAACTTTACGATGAAACACCTGACAGTTTTCAAGTGTCTATGCTACTTTGTAATCCCACTGGCAATGTATGAGAGTTCAGTTGCTCCATATTCTTACCAGCATTTAGTGTTCTCAGTTGTTTCAATTTTATCTATTCCAGTGGGTGTCGATGGCATCTTGCTTTGGTTTTAAGTTGCATTTCCATTTTCATGTGCTTATTGGCCATTGTGTACCTTTCTTTCGTGAAGTGTCTATACAAGTCTCTCACACATTTTTTATTTGAGATATTTATCTTTTCATTATTGATTGTAGACACACACACATATATAAATATATATCTATATATAAGTATATAACTATATTCTACATATATATGCACACACACATAGAATATACTTCCTTTGTCAAGTAAATGTATTGAATGTTTTCTCTCAGTCTGTGTCGGTTTTCATTTCTTAATGGGATCTTTCGAAGTGCATAAGTTTTTAAGTTTGATGATGTCCAATTCATTATTTTTTATTCTTATGGTTAGTGCCCTTTGTATCCTTTGCTAGAAATCTTTATCCAAAGTTATAAAGATATTTTTCTGTTTGTTTCTAGAAAGTTTATAATTTTAGCTTTTATGTTTAGGTTTATAATCAAAATCAAATTAATTTTATGCATAGTATAATGTAGGGTTAAGATTCATTTTCTTCCATATATTTTCCTGGTTAATCTAGCCTATTTGCTAGAAAGGCTTGCTTTTCTCTATTGAATTACCTTGGTGCCATTATCAAAAAGCAATTAACTGTATATGTGAGGACCTATTTATGCACTATTCTTTTCCATTGATATATTTATCTATACTTATGCAGATACCACAATGTCATGATTACTGTGGTTCTATACTAACTAAAATCAGGTAGTTTGGGTCATCAAACTTTGTTTTTTTCCATCATTGTTTGGATCACTCTAATTCTTTGCATTTTCATTCAAATTTTTTGATCAGTTTGGTAATTTAAGTCTGCTGTAATTTTGGTTATGATGCAGACCAATTTGAAAAGACTGGACATCTTTACAATACTGAGACTTCTGATTCATGAATATGGACCATCTCTCTTTTTAATTATTTGCTCTTTAACTTCTCTTAATCATATTTATGATTATTTTATTATAGAAGTCTTTCACATTTTTGTTAAATTTATTCTATTGGAGCTATTTAAAGGATATTTTTAAAATCCATTTTCCAATTTTTTGTCAAAATACATAAAAATGGCATGACAAGTGATCAAAGTTAGCATCACCAATTATAGGACAAACTGACATCAGGTGCTTCTAGTAATCCTTGAAGTAGGACAAACGTCACTTATATAGTAAACATTCCAAAAATCTACAACTGAAATCAAATCATGAAGATTCACCAAACAAATCTAAATTGACCATTCTATAAGACAATGAGCCTGTAATCTTAAAGAATATAAATGTCACGAAAAACAAGAAAGCTTGAGGAAGTGATCCAGATTAAAGGAGACTGAAGAGATATAACAACAAACTGCAATGCATGATACTGTTTTAAATCCTAAATTGTTAAAAACGAATGACCTAAAGGACAATTGGCAAAATTTGAAGTTAGAGTAAATTAGATAATAGTATTATATCTATGTAAAATTTCCTGAATTTGATAATTAAGCTGTAGCTACATAAAAGAATTCCCTTATTATTAGGAGATAAAATATTGAAGTGCTTAAGGATAGAGGGTCACCATCTCTACAAATTAATTCAAACATATCAGCAAAATAAATAAGTAGATACAAAATAGCAATGCGTGTGTGTGTGTGTGTGTGTGTGTGTGTGTGTGTATTATACAGACAAATGTTGAAAGAGGTAAAGCCAATGCAGCAACTTGTAAGCAATAGCTGAATATATGTGAAGGTTGTAGGAGAGTTTATTGTAAGATATTTGCAACTCTTCTGTATGTCTATTTTTCTATTAATAAATAGCAATTTTAATTAAAGTAATAATAGCGAAGTTAGATATATGGATCATTCTTTCCTGTAATTTAGCAAGAATCATGCTAACTCCTTTGCCACTTGAAAGACAGTGGTAAATGTTGCTTTTGAGTTGCCAAGAATTTCTACAATCTCTGGCTTGTTATGCTTTGTTCAAAGGCAGGACAATGTTTCCCTGGAATAAGGAGCTGAGGGAAAATGCAGGATGGTGGACAAGAAGCAATGGCCCCTAAACTAAGAATCTCATGAGCTGCTCTTTTTTATGACCAACTTTTCACAAAGACTAAATTAAAAGAATGCCAACTGGAAGCCTGTTTATTTTTTGTTTTTTTTTCTTCCTTATCTTAGTTCATTAAAAAGAAACAAACATCTTTCATCTGAAAATATGACTGCCCACAATAATGCAATTTCCATCCCCACACATCCTATAAATTCTGTGGTGTGTTTATTCAGGTGTGTCTTTATTCTATATACTTTTATTTAGCAAATACAAAGTGAAAGTGACACTATAAATCAACAGGAAAACAGGCAGATAAGTGTGGAGGGTGTAATTTTTTATGCCTCCATTTATTTTGCCTACATTCTTCTGGTAATATTTCATCATGTACAATCACCTCAACAAGCAGGGGTAATTTAAAAGAAAATTAGTTGAATTTGGAGGGGATGAAGGGGATTTATAATTACAGTAGTTCATAGGTGTTTGTTTTTTTTTTCTTTTTGGATTGTAACACTGCAAAAGTTAATTTTGTTTACAAACACAATTTTCACAGACAAAAATGGTTTCCTTTATGTTTGTATTGGATCTGCAAAAATACAAACAATATGAGAATACCAGCTGTACCACTTTCATTTAACTTTCCTCTGAAAAACACTTTCTTACTCCTCAATTTTGATTTTTTGATATCTGCACATTCTTCTTGAAATTTGAAGAGATCAACCTCTATTTAAACTCATGAGAAATAATAAATTTGATTTATATGGCAAATCTGAATTAATTTTTATTGTTTTATTAGAATGTTGATAACTTTCTGCTTTAATGCTATTGACCCCAACTTTTCTGGGGTGTTCTTCCTACTTAATATTCATCTTTTAGACAACAAATTTTACATACAATGCAAGGCTAATTTTATCACAAGATTACAAACAGACCAACACATTCAACTAAGGCCTGATGGAGAAGCCACACACAAAAAGGCTGTGCACATACTCTGTGCACACCCATACTTTAACAGATTCCAAGATAAAGATCCTTTTGAAAGTCAAAGATATCCTGTAAAGGATTGTTAGCATTCAACAATGAATTCAATCATTTTACCATTAGTACATTGCTGTTCTCAAGACTCACAAAATGGTTAAGGTTAATTCCTTTTACTAAGAACCTTCAACATGGTATTTACAGAGGAATTCATTTGCACTCTTATTTCAAAGAGGTCAGCAGGTGCAATGTATTCTTTAGAGGAATTCTGACTCATTTCTCCAGATTGCAAGATATTGTCTTTGACTACACAGTAAGCATTTTAGGCATGACAAGAATGAGTGGCTACATTTTTAAACTTACCAGTTTGGAAAGTCTAAAAAATGTTCATGAAAAGTCTGTACTATAAAATGATATACATTTTGAAAAATCTGATATACAATGCCAGATATAGGTTGTATTTAGAGTGTCCATACATCCAGTTTGCCTGGGACAATTTTGAATAACTTCCTCCATTCACTTTAAAAAGAATCCTACTTTCTTTCAAAATTTTATTTTGGGCATGTGGATGTCTACTTGTTACAGCACCATTTGTTGAAAAGTCTTACAGACCTTATGCTTTAAAAATTAAATCTAAATAGATCTTAGAACTAAATGTAAAACACAAAATTATAAAATTTCTGGAAGAAAATACAGATACTCCTTGAAGTACAATGGGATTGTGTTCCTGTAAGCCCATTATAAGTCAAAAACATCATAAATCAAAAATGCATTTAATACACCTATTCTACTGAATATCATACCTTAGCATAGCCTTACTTAAATGTGTTTAGAACACTTACATTAGCCTACAGTTGCAAAAAATTATCTAACACAAAGCCTATTTTATAACAGAGTGTTGAATATCTCATGTAATTTACTGAGTACTATACTGAAAATGAAAAACAGAATGGTTGCATAGGTACTCAAAGTATGGTTTCTACTGAATATGTATTGCTTTCACACCATCATAAAGTCAAAAAATTGTAAGTTGAACCATCATAAGTTGGGGACCACCTGTATAGAAGAAAATTAAGTAACCATTGGTATGGTGATGAGTTTTTAGATACGATGCCAAAAGCATGATCCATGAAAAAAATTAATTGAAATGCATTAAAATTAAAAACCTCCACCCCAGGAAAGACATTGCTAAGAGAATGAAAAAACAAGCTATAGACTGGGAGAAAACATTTGCATAATACAAAGAACTCTCAAAACTCAATAAAATAAAATAAAATAAAAATAATCCTACTTTGGATGTTAAATGATATGGTCACCTTAGCTATGGTGCCTATATTTGGATATTTACATCTACATAATTTCTTCAAGTAGATAGATTTAAATTATTTTCACAACTTTGCTTCTAATAAAATTTATCCTGATTCTCACTAACTCCTGGGGGGAGGAGAGATGGACTGAGCTTACACGTTCACTGTGTGAATTGAGGAACTTTTGTTTTCAAACACTCTGGTTTCTGGAATATCATTACCGGAATTGTTTGTAATATAGCTGAAAGACAGCTGTACATAGAGAAATTGTAAGAGTCCAAGTTGCTGACATTTTCAGGGTAACCACACCTAAAATTCAGCATTCACAATTAAAAATAAATTAAATTGTCCAGAATTTGATTGAGGTCACAATCTCCAGGATAAAGTCCCTGGAATTTTACTTTTTAATTTTCAAGAACTGTTGCTGATTTCTTCTTTTACTTATTGAGGTCAAAATTTTTTTTACAATTTTTATTCAGCCACATCTGTGGTTGTAAATTTCCATGAGAACACAACACTTAGTGGTCATATCAACTTAATATATATTTTTAATCTAATTCCTTTTCACATATATTTTCTTTTCATATTACTTTGTTTAAAACTTATATTGTGCATTCTAGGAACCAAGAGTTGTAAGTGCTTTTATAAATATAAACACATTTAGTTATTTCAAAACCCTATAAGATAGGTTCTATTACAATAATAGTCGCCATTTCATTGATGAAAAAACTGAGGACAGAGCAGTAAGGTAACCTGTGGAAGATCACACAGTGCGGTGTTCAGGATTTGGCCGTGGGCAACCTGACTCCAGCATCCACGATCTGAACCACCTTACGATCTCTTTCAAATAGGCGAGAAACTACTTCCACTTTACCAAAGAAGTAACTTACAGATCAAATGCTAGCTTAGTTAAGAGAGTTAGCCTAATATTTTAATTCACTCATTTATTTAAAGAAATGATTTGTTGAGCAGCTACTGTATGCAAAGCATTGTGGGAAATAGGTGAATTTAAATTATTTCTAAAATCCTTCAGGGGCCACATGTAATCAGATCATCATACAGCAAAAAGTCTCAAACCTTACAGTGCATGCAAAACACAGGGATTTTTAATACCTGTTGCCTCCAACGGAGAATAGGATGGAGGTGCCAAAGGCATAAACCCCCTGTACTGTACTGCAGAAGGCAGTTGCTTGTCCAGCTGCATTTAAGGGAAAACAACTAGAAACTACCAAATTTAAAACATTTAAATGACTAAAATCCAGAAACAATTCACACTTTTCCATCCAGATGGAACTTGATTCCACATGTGTGTACACTGAGTATGTTAGAGCACCTTCATGAACAGGAGTGGGCTGAGGCAGGTGGTACGGTAGATTCTGAGCACAGAAGCTCTGAAAGAAGACAATCTGTGCTTAGGTGGTAGCTGTTACATACTACTTGCATATCCTTGAGGAAGTCACTGAACTTCATCTTTTCAATCTGTAAAATGGGAACAATAAAACGTCTATTTCTTCAGATGTTGTAAGAATTAAAAAAAATGAAGATTTTGGAAGAGTACAGGCACATTGTAAGTACTCAATAAGTGACAGTTATTACTAATATTATTTAAAGTGCTCAGACATGCTCTATTATTTAATCATTCCCAATTACAGAATTGCATGTAAGTTGCCACAGACATATAATTTAGCTAGCTCAATCTTTGAACTCATTAGCAAGATGCTGGTGTGCATAAATATACATAAAAAAACTAAAATCAATGAAAATAACAAAACTCCAGCATCTTATTTTTCACTTGATTATGGTTAACCTGAGTGTGGGGATAGGGTGATTATTCATTCCATTTCTGGAACAATGGGATTGGGAGCAGGCAGGGCTATAACGTTGTGCACTGTTATAGCACAATGTAGTCATCATTTTACTTTACAATATAATAAAGTCAGTCCCTAAAAAAAGTTTCTGGTCTTTTATATGATCCATGTTTCTTGGAATCTTTAACAGAAGTAAGCATACAAAACTTCTGTTGGACTGTAAATAAAATGTCTGAGATTTCTTTTGTCTGTCTTTTTCAGGTATTCCATCATGCAACTAAAGCAGTTAAAAGAACGGACTTTGTCTTCATTCTTTGTGCTTTAATTTTAAAATTCTACTCAGCCACAAAAAACAAGGGTGCTCTAGCACCTCTTGTATTATCCTGGATAGAACTGGAGCCCATTCTACTACGTGAAGCACCACAAGAATAGAAAAACAAGCACCACATGTATTCACCATCAAATTGGTATTAACTGATCAACGCTTATGTGCACATATAGTAGTAACATTCATCAGGTGTTGGGCAATTGGCAGAGGAGGGGATGGTTATATCCACACCTAATGGGTGTGGTGCACACTGTCTGGGAGGATGCATGCTTGAAGCTCTGACTTGGGTAGGGCAAAGGAAATATATGTAACCTAAATATTTGTACCCCCATAAGATGCTGAAATAAAAATAAGAAAAAAAATTAAAATTATAAAATCTAACTAAAATCTCTAAGTCTTTTCTTCTAGAAAAACATTTAAACGTTACCAGTGATTTTTCAATTGCCATATACGAAGTACCTATAAAAATACTTTTGTCTATATTTCTATATTTGAGATTGTTGTAGCTCTACAAACATTTAATTTTCTAATATTGAAGTAAAATCAAGAATGATACTATAAAACTCTTATGCATTCCTCACATTTCCAAAAAAATTTAGATTGATAACCAAAAGTAATAACGACTCTTTGAAATGAATTATTCTTCAGAAGGAAATTCATCGTTGAAGTTATCGGCATCCTTAAAGGAGCCAGTAATTATGACAAAATGTTGTGTAATTCACACTATGAACACGTTGCTGTGAATATATTTAAAATAATGAGTGTTGGTGGGTATGAAATTTCAGTAGGACACCTTCTGTTCACTCTAGAAACATGAACTGCAAAGAAACAAGTCCTGCAATTTTAGAATGAGAAGTGAATAGACGCTGGCTAATAAGACAGTTGAGGTTGTGTATCATTAGTAGCATTTTCGTATAGTCCTTCATTTGTGAACAAATTCTGAGAACAGCAATCTGGGAATCCATAAATCCTACTGAGCTTTGGTTAAATGACATTCATTATAAAGAACACCTGGAGGGAAAACCGGAGAATTGAGTCACAGCTAGAAAGATCAGATTACCTGAGCTCTGCATGTCTTGGTCAAGCAAGGCAGCCTGGGAAGAAAATGATCTTTTCCCTGCAGTTGTTTCAGTTGTATTATATTGGGATAAAATTAGTGGTTTAGCTAATACAGTGTTACTTTTCTTTTGTTTATATATTTCCTCACATGTAATATTGAGCATTTGATGTTATTTATGCTGCATAGGTGAATTTCACTTCTGTTACATGATGTCATAGCAGAATGTTTATTTACAATAATTTTGCTACCTCTCATGGTCATCACTTTGCATCTGAGCAAAACTATTAAAATTTGTATATTCAGATGAAAACTAATGAGTAAAAACTTATCGCTAATCATGATTTTCATCATAGTTTATATATGTAATAAGAAATATTAAAAATAATTTAAAATCCAACTTATTCCATACGAAAAGGAGAAAAAGTTCAAAGAATGCTTGAATGTTTAAATAGTGAGTTATTTAAATAGTAAGTAATTGTGACCAGCTCCTCCACTGGGGGCTTGGAAAACTGCCACCAAATACTGAAATGAAAATGTGAATGTGAACAGCAGTTTTCGGAAGAGTGACCTGGTGTGGGGTGAGGTATCCTGCCAGGACCATCAGCTATTCAAGATTCTCGTCACTTGCTAGGTTCGGAAATACTCAGCACTAGTTTTTTTAATTAGTAAAATAAATTGCCTCAAATATTTTCTACATGTGTTTTTTAATAAAGATTTTGGGTTAAATGTAGTGATCAGACAATAAGGTACTATTCTTATTGGGTTAATAAACATTTAAAAGAATGCCAAATTTTATTATACATTTGAAATGTGCAATTAAGTACACTGTCTTTTGGAGTATAATTTGACTTGAGGTATCAAAAGCTTTTTAAGATGCACATACTATTTTATCCAGTAATTATATTTCTTAGAGTATATACTAAGGAAAAAAATAGTACAGGTGGTCAAGTTGGATGGACAGATTCTTGGTATGTTTTTAGAATTGTTAAAAGTTGGAAACAGTAAAGTGTTCAATAAGTAGATATTATTGGTAATATTCTATAGATATTAATATAATTTATGTGCCATCCATGTGAAAATATTATGTAGTCGTTAAAATATATGCTTGTTCAGGATAAATTTCTAAGTGAGGAAAATAAGCTACTGTTTGGTATATATAGCACTGGCCTGGTCTTATTTAAAAAAAGTCTGCATTCTTGCATGAATGCACACATGAGTGTGCTTGTGTAGAAAAATTATAGATGGAATGCATGCTATCATTTTAACAGTGGATATCTCTTAGTTTTAAGATTATAGGTATTTTTTTTCTATCTCCTTTCTGTATTTTCTAATTTTTCAATAGTGGAGTTGAATCCTTTGACAGAGACAGAGGGAGAGTAGAGATATGAAGTCCTTGCTGAGGTGGTGAAATCCTGTATCAGCAGGTGACTGATGAAGTGTCTTCTGATACCGCACAGGCCTTACAATCTCAATCCACAACCCAGGGTTTGGGAAAATGAATTAAGCGTGTTGGGAGACCAGTGTAAGTATGTGTGGAGAAAGACAACAGAAAAAAATATCAGAATAATTGCAAGGTTTTATAACTGTTTTATCATGGCATGTGTATCATATGTATGTTATTATATGTATCTGACTAAAGAGATCCTGGGAGGACTGGGATGGTTTGCAAACTTGCATGCATTATAATATTACATGAACACATAGACAAATTCTTCCTTTATTAAATCTGTGCACATGCCATCAGAATCAACTGACCATAGCGGCATCAGGGATCTATCTGGACTCTTCTGACCATTCACTTTTCTCCTTCCAGGCTATCTAAGCACAGTGATCAGTGCTTGTGTCTTTTTACAAAGAGTTACAGGTTACTATTAGAATAAACTGCTTTATAATATATAAACCATATGGCAGCAAGCTATTTTTTCTCAGTTAATAAACAATGTAAGTTGTTGATTTTTCTCACTCTCCTAGCTAACAAAGTGACTGGCACAAGATTTTGAGTGAATGAATGAATGAGACTATTCTAGACCCTGCCACCTCCCAAGTATTTTCATCTGTAAATCAGCATATTCCTGCGGTTTTTTTTTTTTTTTTTTGCTCTCCTGCCATTCCTTCTAATTTTTAACAAGTGCTTTAATATGTCCCTTCAAAATATTGACTGTTGAGTGGAAAAGACAGACATAGAAACAAATTGCTATAACACAATTTCATAAATGTTCCAGTAAAGACAAGGAAGAAAATGTTAGGAAGTGTGGAAAAGGCTATTTGAGGGATTTAGAGTAGACCTTAAAAAGGAGCTGAGATTGAAGCTCTACAGAAATTTGCTTAAAAGCATAAGAATATAGATGAAGGGTGCAGGGAGGGGACACAAAGACTGTCCTAGGAAGAAGGAACCCAGTGGACAAAGGGAAGAGTCCTGAGAATGGGGGCCTTTGGGAGGATCTCAGAGACACAAGACAGAAGGCGTGTAGCAGGAACTGAGTCTGATTTAGGCCTAAGATAAAACTGGAGGTGTTTTAAACAAACCAGAGACTCTCCACACAAGTAAATTGATTATATCCCTTTTAAATACTAGTGGGGAATTTTGTGAATCACATAATATTTCCAGGAAATAAAACTTTGTTGTGGGAAGGAGAGAGGAAAAGGACACTATACAACTCCCTGCTGGTGAATCACACTACTGTATACATTTTCTTCCTTACTTCCAGGATAAAGACTAGACAATTAGTAGCTGACACACTCTTAATGAAAAATGTCCCCCAAATCTAACTTAACCATAAAATTTATAGTCTAAAACTGTGGTACTTTTAAGAGTAAAAGAGAGTATCATTAATAATTATACAGATTACAGGCATATACTAACTATCCTCACTCTACTAAAATCTAACACCTTGCTCGATATTCATTTTGGTTGATAAAGTATTGTTTAAAATGCAAAACATGTAGGGCCAACCTTGCTACATTCACCTTTTGATGTAAATTAAAATAATCAGACTTAGACCTTGTACAATTAATAGAATCTACAATTAAGAACTAGAATTAGGACATGTAGAATGGAGAAGGGAAGATTTAAAAGGTATATCATTTGGAGGCAACATAGTAGAGTTGTTAAATATAGACAAATCCAGATTTAAACCTCACTTCCACTTGCTCTGTGATCATTAGTACTTTACATAACTTCTCGGAACCTCAATTTAACTAATCTGTAAAATGGGATAATATCTGCCCCAAAAGCTGACATGAAAATCAGATAAAGCAATTTATATAAAGAATCAGTCACAGAATTGGAACACAGAATTGGCATTATTCCTTTGTGAGAAGATATGTATTGGGTAGAGGGTTATTGTCTATGGACTACAACTAAGAGAATTAAAATCTAAAGAGCACATTCGCTGACTATAAACATCTGAATAAATGTATAGTTAAAGATCAACTGACTAATATTATTTTAAAAAGTATGATATTTATAGGATGTTTTAGCAAAACCAAAAGAAATTTTAACTAATTTAGCTAAAAGTGGTACAGAAACTTATAAGATATTCATACAACATACGATGTTGTATAGCTCTAACATTAATTATGTCAGATTGATATGATCTTATTAGTATGCAAATACCTTAAGATTGTGATTTAAATAGGTGATCTTTCTAACACACATAAGTTTTTATTTGTATATCAATACCGTATTTAGTTTGTCCTAGATTTTGCATGTTATTTGTTCTTTGTTGCTTGTTATGAAACCACCATTAACTTTAAGTACTTTAATTTTTGTCATTACATCCATCATCTTTGGTCACTGATACAGATTTCACTGAGTAAAATTAAGACGGGTGTTTTGGGGCTAGAGGACAATGGGCTGCATGATGGGCAACAGACATTCTAAGTTGTCTGGAACCTGTGCAGCCATCACATGTTTCTCAAAACCAATATCTCAAACAATGGAGAAGAATTAATGTCCTATCAAAACAAACAAAGAATGAGGAATAAAAATACTCCTAATGATCCTAAGGGAAGAAGAAAACAAACAGAAATAGAGAAAGGAAACAAAACATACAGTAGTGAGAGTCCACCTGCTGTAAAGAATATTCTAAATGGTCATCCCCCAGAGAGAAAATGCAGGTAAAAGCCTGGTGGCTCAGGGAGCCTAGCACATCCCGCCTGCTGCAGTCTAATTTGAGATCCTTTTACAAACAGAGCCAACTGAGGGCAGAAACATACCCACAGTCCTGTTTCACTCCTCCCTTGAATCCCTGCCCACCAAGCACCAGTCACAGCTGTTTTTACCCATTTTCTGAGAAAAAGTAGTGTGAGACATTCTACAAAACAGTGGGAACCATGCAAAGGGCAAGTTTGCAAACAAGCAGACCTACTTGAACTGGGAAAAAGTCACAGGGCCAAGGGGCTGCCTCAGCCAGGATTCGAGCTGTCACAAAAAGAGCACTTTGCTTCTCTTAATCAGATATTTCACATAAAGGAGGAAGGGGAGAATCTTATGGAATGTTCAGTCAAAGCAATAGGAGCCTGGCACTCTGTTTTCTCATAACTCACCTGTGACAAGTGGGAATTTAACTGTTTTAATAGTTTAGTAATACGACACATTCCCTCACTATTGTAATTAATGTCTTACTGCTGACTGATTCTATTGCTTCTTGGTAGCTCCGTACTATTGCTAAATGCAGACTGCACAGTAAAGAGAGAGGAAACATTTGTTTGACAATTGTAATAATTAATAATTATTATTTTTATTATTATGAATAAATTAAGTTTATGATTTTAGATTTTACACTGTCACTATTGTGTAACCCTGGGATCAAGCTTCAATGCTGATTAAGAATTTTCAAGAAAACACTGAGGGATAATATGATGCATCAGATAACAAATTCCAATACCATGTAACTTATGTAGTCAGTGAAATAACTGTGTCAAACACAGCAATAAAATTGAGTTAGAAAAGAACAGAAGAGAACTTTGCTTTGGGCCATTGTAAAGTATTGGAGGCACTGGTGAGTCATTTGTGGGTGATCAGTGAGTGACAGTTGAGTAACTGGTTAATAATTCCTTGTTAGTAGCTTCTTTGTAATTCTTCATTAAATATTTTTTCTAGATACTTGTACAGTTATAGGTTATTATGATGTTTTAATATCTTAGATTATTAAAGAAATATGGCCATTTATAAAATTAAGGTAAAAATTATTAACAATATTTTAGAAGTGCTCTTAACAAAATTCAAAAAACCAAAACATCACAATTTTGCTATTACTCGCTTTCCCCTAGATCTCCTGATCTTAATCTGTTTCTGGTTTTCTCAAATCTATGATACCATTTCTCATCTTCTCTTCATTCTTTAAGTGAATACTAATTATGCACCCATTTGCTACCAGGCACTCTTCCATGTATTGCGGACAAAGAAATTAATAAGACTTGGTATTTTCTTTGCACAAGTTAAAATAGATAAAATTAACTACAAAAATATGTAATAATATGCAGCACACTCCAGATGCTACCCTGGAGTCCAGAACCAAGTGCTGTAGGGACAGAGAAGTGCAGACAGTGGGACATTAGGAAGGACTTCACAGAGAAGTTTTTGATCCATCTTTGGAAGGATGATGACGGTTTCTTTGGAGTGAGAAGCTGAGGGAAGGGCATTCCATTCACAGAGTCTTTGAACTATTTATTATAGGCAAAAGAAAACTTTTAAAGGATAAACAGAGCCTTAATGGAATAAAAATGCATGACTTCTTTGAAAACTCTGAGCAGGCAAGTATGATTGGAACATAAGATTTGTAGGAGAAATGATGTTAGCAATTCAGCTAACTGATTTTTGTTGAATACTTTATAGGCAGGTAACCATATGAGACACAATGCTATGTACTTTATTGTATGTAACACATTCAATCAGCCTAACTAAGTAGATGTTATTCTCCAAATAGATATCAGAAAAGGAAATTGAATCACCAAGAAGGTGTAAATTTGGGCAGGCTCACCCAGCTATTGTCATATCTGGGATTCCAGCTTGGTTCCTCTAAACATACCTGCTACAATTTGAATATATGTGTCCCTCCAAAATTCACATGTTGGAACTTAAACTCCAAGGTGATAGTATTAAAAGGTGGATCCTTTTGGGAAGTGATTAAGTCATGAATGCTCTGCTCTCATGACTGGGATAAACACCCTTACAAAAGAGGTTTCGGAGTGCTGCCTACCCCCTTTTGCCCTCCTGTTCCTCCACAGGAGGACACAACAACAAGGTGCCATCTTGAAAGCAGAAAGCAAGCCTTCCCCAGACACTGAATCTGCTGGCACCTTGATCTGGGACTTCCCAGCCTCCAGGATGGTGGGAAATAAATTCCTATTGTTTATAAATTACTCAGTCTAAGATATTTTGTTACACTGGCGACCCTAAGTGAATTCAATTCTGAAGGCCACCTAATATCCTACATAAGAGTCCAAAACTTTATCCTGACAGCTTTACAAGTGGCAACAGGTTTTGAGCTGAGGTATGACATAGGAACATTAAGCATCCATAAGGCAAAGTTGTTAGGCTGAGATTCCATATATAAGCTATGTGAGATCTGGCAAATTACTCAGTCTCTCTGTTCTCAGTTTTCTTTTCATAAAATGGGGATAGTAAGAATATATTTTTTATGAAATTATTGTACCCATTGTTAATACATAAAATGCACTTATTATATGATGATTCTTGGCTCCACTAAGTCAGCAATGTAAGAGATTCATGTTTCAGAAACAGCTCTCTGATAGCATTGTCAGAATGGACTGGAGAAGGGGTTGAAACTGGAGACTTTAATACTTCAGAAAAAGGATCCAACAGACTTTAATCAGAATACTTCAAAGGGGGTGCAGAAGTGGGGGCAGCATTGAGAAATATTTCAGATGTAAAGATCGATAGGATTTGGTGACCAATTGAGTTTAGGGAGGAGAGGAAGAGAGGAAAACACAAAATGACATCAAGGTTTCTAGTTTAGGTGCCCGGGTAAATGCTGGTGCCTCAGTACTTCATACTCCAAATGCTACTTCCGTGTGACTCAACTATCCCAGGACTCTTCTGTCAGCCTGGCCAGCGATGGATTCAGTGACTATTTATAGCAAGGAAACAAACAAAAAACAAAAACAAAAACCCCAAAACCAAACCAAGCATATACCGGAAGGAGGCCAGTAGAAGCAAATTCCTCCCACTAAGCCTATCCTATGACTATCGTCCTAAAGTGACCTGTTCTCAAGCCCTTGAATGTGAAAATAATTGGGAAGTCATCTCTCAAGTTGGCTGACAACATGGCTTCTTGTTGGCACCAGAGCTGCATAGAGTTACGGTGTTGGTGGGTAGTGAGCTCATCCACAGTTTTAGGACATTTTGGTTTCATTTCAGATAATACTGAAATAAAGTTTTCAAATTGTGCGGAGTAGTGTTTCTTGAGAATGCTTATTTTCAGTTACAATTGATCAAATTTGAAATCTATATAATATCCGAAGTCCATGAGATGTTATAAAACTTAGGTATGTGGGGGAAAAAAAATGAATTTTCAGATTACGTTGTTCTTAATATCCTATTGAACAGAACATGAAAATGTATAAACAGAAAGATAAAACGAACACCCAAGCAAATTCCAGACAAGACACTCCCTGGAAATCTTTCTTATTGTTTGAATTACATAGGCATAAAATATATTTCCGTCCTTGTCTAAAAAACTACCATCTGTACCTCTCTACTACACAATCCAAGAATTAGGAGCACTGAATATTTTACAATGCCATATAACATATAAAGCTATTATGAGACTTACGTTTTTGCTATTAAAATTTTAACCAAACTGCATTGCTTCTTTAACAAGTTACTATTGTGTATACATGACAACAGGTGACAGGAGATACACACAAGCAAGTTTACTTTAAAGTTGGAGAATAGAGGAGGAGTAATTAACACTGAATTTTGTGGGTTCTCCATATACGTAAAAGCTTCCTTTCATAGTCCATATATTATTTTTCTTTTAAAAAGAATTTTATGAAAATATCCGAGGTTTAGAAGATAGAAATGAACATTAGTCACACTATCGTACAAATGTCCTGAAAGCAGCAATCAGGTTGTATTCTCCTTTGCATCTCTTCCTATTGTTCTTCTAGTGCCTAATACATCACATTAGAGAGAAGTGGTGCTCAATATGCATCTTCACCTTTAGTCACGAAAACACGGCCATTTCTAGAAGGTCTTACTGCATAATTCTCAGACATGGTAGATTCACTGTTATCAGACCAAGGCCTCTTTTGATTTCATTGAATCAAACACTGCTTCTGAAACTTTGCACTGTCTGGATTAGGCAAGGACTTCCCTCAGCCCCTTCTCATTCTTCATTTCTTTAAAAGCAATAGGAAGATAAGAAAAATAGCCTTACACATTTCTAATTTGTTAACAAAACTGCCATTGTACTGTGTCTGAAAGCATGATGGCAAAAACACAGGAATGCTCTGACCTCTAAAAATAATACATTTTAAGTCCTGCTTTCCTACTAAACAAATACTTTTATTTCTCCTGGAGAAATTTACTTTGATTGTCCAAATCTTTAAAGTTGTTTGATAATTTAAAGTCAAAGTCACATATCTAAATATGCCTGAAGGGATTTAACACTTCAACTAGCTAGCTCCATTCTATGACATACTCCAAACCAGATGAACAATAAACTTAGGGAAGGCCAACTAAACTATTTTTTTTTTCCTGTTTTCCTTCTATTTCCACCATCTAAAAATTATAAGCTAGTTAATAACCGACTTGTTTTTGGTATTTCTCAATAAATTGCTAAAAAGATATTTTTAAAGTGAATATATTATGCTATCAAAATACATGCCCATCCTTATATAAGCCTCAGCATAATTATAATTTTGTATAATTAGAGTTTTATGTCAAAAGATTTACAGCTTTATCACCTCGAGCAATATTTCACAGCTGCCAAGAATGATTTATGCAATAATGACTTAAACTGTAAAATAGAATTCTCAAAGGAAGGGCTGTCAAATATTCCTACTGCAAATAACCAGTTTTTTAAAAAATTAATATTCTGGTAAACAGCAAGTCTAAGTTGCACGTAGCACAATCACAGAAAGGAGCATGGCAGGAAGTGTTGCTTCCCAGGGGTGACCATGCAGCTCACTGTTCACTGCATCATTGTGAACTCACTGAATAGACCGTGGGCTAACACCACTTATATAGCCTCTGGGTCACTCTGGAGAACACGCTTTCAGAAATAATGCCTTGCTAATATATTTTTTACTCCAGTATAAGCAAATGGAAAAAGTGGAAACAGAACATCTCAACTTTTGGTAAATTTGTTTATTGTGCTTATTAGATCACTCTTCATATTCCTGTGAAATGTCAAAAAAAAGAATAAGGAGGCATTTATTGGATACAATTAAGAAATCAAGAAATTTTCAAAAGTAAATGAGCTCAATAATAAAGAATTAAAAAAACTTTGAGAAATTTAACCTATAAAAATGTTGGTGATTTTTCACCATTCCTACTTTTTTACACGTAGACTGGCTGGTAGGTCTCTAAGAGGCAAGACTATGAAAGCTTTTGAACTTCATAAGCTCTGACTGATTTGCAGTTGCCATATGAATAAAACCAATGCCCTCTGAAGATTCCATTGAAGGTAACTGAACTAGCAGCAAAAATAAAGTTTATCACTGTCAAAGCAAACAAGTATGACTGTGTCTTCACGAAATCTAAAAAGGTCCTTCAAATTTACTTTTTTTCCTTTGGAAAAAAAGAAAAAGCTTGGCCCATCACCTCATATCCCCCATGTAAATTAAAGCAAAATAGGCAGAGTTTGCTGTTAACTCTAAAGATAACCAAGTCTTTGAAGACTGAAATCACATCTGAAAATGAAGTTAGCAGAAACAGTATAGTCACCAAAGGTTAATATTTCTATACCTAAACAAGCTTGCAAATAAAAACACTTTTTTCTGAAAACAAGGAACTTTTGATTCATATAACCGAGCACACCACTCAGATAAAAAGATCTGCATTAGTCAATGTGCAACATCTATCTTCACTACAGAAAGTTTAACAATCACATTCATGATTCCATATTAAATTGCTTTTTTAAGGTGTTTTGCGATCATTTTACACACTCACATTGTACAAGTTTCAAAACATCACCGCTCTACTTGTAGTGTAACAGATAACAACTTCTATTTGAAAACACTCTGAAAAATATCTTTAGTATCTAAGTAATTTAGGCAGTCCAAATTAAATTTATACTTAAATTTTGTAAGTTGAAAATAATCTGAAATGTTCTAGAAAACATAATGAACAAAGATGGACCAACATTTCCTGAAGTAACTATAATATAGACTGTGTTGACATTATACTAAATATACAGATGAGAAAAAATGTCAGACATTCAAATTGTTCCAAAAGTCCAGATTGTTGGCATCAGATACACAAAAGAGATGAGCTGCATTTGGGTATCGAGAGCCTCAGTCCGATAAATGTTTTCAAGACAGCAGAGCAATTAGGCTATTTGTAGTATGCCAACACTACTGATTGGAAAGTGAGGGGAAAATAGGAAGAACTTTGAAAACAATCTCTGTGCTGTTTGATAATCATACAATTTCTTTCATTCCAGATTAATACTAAATTATACAAACCTGTTTTTCCAGTAATGCTTTGCTGTGCATAGTCACTCAATTTCCATGTTAAGGAAAATCCAGTAATTATGAATTGTACATTTTTATCATGAAACATTTAATTATAAGACAATAAGAGTTAAACCTTTTCTCTGCTGTTTTTTTTCTTCTGTAGTTTACCAAATGATGAGTCATTATATGCTATAGGCTATAACACATCACACATTTTACCAAAAACTTAAGGGTTTTCTAAAATTCTGAACAGATACCCCTCTGCCTCACTAATTTCTGTTAATGGAATAAAAGGAAATACATGTTGATGCAATATCAACAACATTAATTATGACATGCATATTTTTAAAATAATTTTATCTTTATGTTCTAAATTGTCAAATATTAAGTGCACACATATGAGAATGTATACACCTTAAAATGGGCATATCTGAGAATTCATACACATGGGTTCATATACAAATATGTTGTGCATTTAAGGGATGCATGTCTATCAAATGTACATTTTTTAGATAACTATCCCATAAGTCTACTATCCTAACAAGCTTAAAAGAAGAAGGTGTGCCCTTGAAGTTGAGGTATGACCTTAAGTTTAAGATGCCAGTTTTGCTATAGTTGTAAAAATGAATACTAATAACTCCACAGTATCATTGTTCCTTTTCTATATTTCTTATTTTAGGACAAATCTTGAACACATGAACAATCGTTATTTGAACATACATGGATTAACTGGACCAACTTTAGAAGTTCCTATTTATCATCCTTAATCTTGTATAAAAATGGGCAAAAGAAACAAGAGGTGTCACCTATCAAATAAAACTAAGGAGCCAAGAAACACCTATAATAGCTTTAGTTTCAGATATAAAGTTTTCGACAAGACTTTGTGTTTTCAATTTCAAGCAAATGAAACTCTGTATTTCTCTCCTAATAGATATATATCAACATAAGCAGTAAATTATTAGTCTTTACACTATTCTTTAGAGAGGAGAGTGTGTAAGACTGACTTGTAGCACTTTGTCCTCAGTGACATTGTGAACTTTTGAAGAGTTCAAAGACAGTACCCTTATTCAAAGAAGAAATTGCTTCTACTAGACCACAAAAAAGAATGTCCATATTTCTTGGGTACTAAAAAACTAAAAGCAAAGCATATTTCTAAAATTGAATATTTGGGGCTTCTCTGCATATGAACTTTTAATAATCAAAATTTCTTTCCAATGGAATCAAATATAAAGAATTCTAAAATAGATAAACTTTACCATTTTTGTGGTAGTAGGTGACCTCCACTTTCCTCTCCTCCGACCCCAGCAATGCCTGGGCGATTTGGGCAATATCATGTCTCTTGGTCTCGGGCCCATGGAGAAAGTCGCAGGTGCATGGCTTCTGCATGACATCTGGCCTGGAGAAACCAGTCATCTCACAGAACCCATCATTGCAATAGATGATGGCACAGTTCTGCACTCTGGCATTTGCAATGATAAATTTTTTATCTGTAATAAGAAGATAGTAAAGCATCTTTTAAAAAGCTTCCACAATATTCTCACTAACTCTGAAGCAATTTGTTGCATAAGAAGTATGAAATGTAGGTGCTTCCCCAAATTACTAATCTCTATGGCTTTTACAAGAAAAAGAAATACACACACACACACACACACACACACACACACACACATCCCAGAAACTTTAAATGTGAGCTTAATGGTCCTCAGTAATTTTAATGAAAAAGTATTAAGTAACTGCTCTTCAAATTGCAAGAATATAATTTCCCAAATAGTCCAGTTCTCAATCCCTGCAACTCCCAGGGGTCCTAGTGGACACTCAGATAAGCAGCTGGCCCACTAATATTTCCAGAATGCCACTTAATTGTAAGGTAAATAATTTCAAAATAAAACAGTGAAACATCCTGTAGTTGTCACATTTCTCACTTCAACCTTGGCCCTTAGAACACAACTTTCTCAAAGTAGTTATTATTCTTCGGCTGTTTTCTATCCCTCTAAGACATGTTACACACATCATGTTAAAAAAAAAAAAAAGCAACTAGCTTTAGCATGGAAACTACTTCACATTTATTGGCAGTTCAACAATGCAAAGGTTCACCTTTTCATAATATACGTTTTCCAGAAGAAAAAACATTTACACATATACACACAGTAAATATCATGTTAATACCTTTTCACTTTTACTTTGGGAAAACCTTAAATTTTTGTATGGGAGCAGGAATTTTAATACAAAGAGCTTATTAATTTTGATCACAGACTATATTTACTCGTTCCAGATAGAATATGAAGCAGGGTAGACAAGTTTATTTTGTGCACAAGGTACCAGATCCTCACATCACTAAATGCAGTGCTGAAGTAATGGCAAAATATATGACATAAGTGTGTTAACACAGTTTCAGGAAAAGGTAAAATATTAATTAACAAAAACATGATTTTAAATTGATATATTTAACAACAATTCATTTCCCATAGTTAGTCCACATGAGAACATTAAATTTCTCTGCATTCAGTGTTTGTGTGATGTACTTATTACACTTCAATTTTTAAATTTCTAGATGGAAAATTTAAGGAGATAATAAAGGGACAGAAATATTCCTTTGAATAATGAGCCCTTTGCATTGGGAACCAGCACAGATGAGACACTCCATTCCCAAATTATCCTGCTTGGGTTATATTTGCATTGATTCAATACAAAGTTTAGCTTCTATAAACTAACAGCGAGCAAGCATCTCTGTCATACCACAGCCCTGCAATTTAACCAAGGTAAAGTATAGTTTGCATAGCCATTTACATCGCTACTACCATTTACATTCTCTTGTTCGAATAGTATGGTCTGCTCTGCTCCCGACTTTCAAAAAGTCTCCAGTAAAACAGCCTCAAAATATAAACCCGTGTTATACCCGCACGTTCCCTTTAAGATAGTAGAATAGTAGGACATTAAGTAGCAAGGCAGATAATGGAGCAGTGGGAGAGGAGGATCGAATTGCCTCCTATAATGGAGACCATAATCTAAAATGTAAATCAAAATTAACATCAGAGGGAGAACACTCCCGCTGCCTTCGGAAGCTCCTGGCTCGGTTTCACAGCGTCTTAACTTGACAGAGCCTGGAGTTGCCGGTCTCCTCAGCTCGTACGCGGCGGACGCCAAGTGCTCTATCAAAGCAGAAAGCGAGGGAGAGAGAAAGAACAAACGAACTTACTTTGCCCTTCAAATTTCCGTATGATGGTCCCCAAAAATGTATTTTGTGGTGCCACATGCCCCCTGCGCACCGGCATGTTGACCCCGGTCTTCCGAGGAGCGCTCCCCCGGAGCTCCGGAGTTCTCCCGGGATCTCTCCTCCGCTAGAGCCCAGGCCAGCGCGCCAGCCGCTCTTTGTGGCAGAGCATCCTCTTTGGAAACCAGAATTCTCTTCCCATTAGCACCACTTCTAGGCACCCGCTTTCCCCACCGGAGTCCAAGCCATTCCCCTCACCTTCCGGAGGGGGCCTCGCACCGGACTGCCGCGGGTGAGAGGGTTTGGGGGTGGGGAGCGGGAAGGAGGCGGGGTGCGGGAGGTGGCGGGGGAGGGAAGGAGGGAGGGAGCGGAGGGGGTGGGGTGGGAAGGGGGGCGGGGAGTCACAAGGGCAATCGATCTGTTTCTCTTCTCCCAAACAGCGCCAATTTCCCAGCGCAAATGGGCTTAACCTGGCGGTTGCCCAGAGCCGCGAGGATGGCTGAGGGGGGATGGAAGACTTCTGCGGCTTTTGCAGGAAGGGGAGAAAGAAAAGGAGGCTGGGGAGGGGGGCGGTTGACGTTTCTATCCCCGCCCTATCCCCCTACACACACACACACACACACACACACACACACACACACACACACACACACACACACGCAAGCACACGCACTCCCTTTATCCCGAGAGCTTGGGCGCCGCCACAGCTCGGATTACTCAAGCGTGCTTTGGCGGAAGCCAGCCAAGAAATCTCCAAAACTCAGTGACAAACAGCTACTCTGGGAAAATGATCTCCATGGCCACCAGCCACAGGGCTCCGTCCCTGAGCTCCTCACGCCGCAGTAGCTAAAGCACCCCTAGCTGCAAAGAAAAGACAGGTGGGAAAACAGTCCCTTCCATGAGGAATGTTTGTAAGCTCTGTTGGCGCTCAGGAGGTTGAAGATCGAGGAGGAGCCACTTAAGGGTGTAGCTTTAGCCTCAGAGCGCAGCTTGGATCCCTGGGCTCAGCGAGGGTGGGCGCCGAAGCCCGAACTGAATTGGCACGCGGGTCCCTGCCCAGCGCCGAGGCGCGCCTGGGAAGAGCGAAGCTGCCCGTGTCGCGGAGCATGCCCAGATTCACTGCTCGAGCCCCTAGCGGGGTTGCAGTGTTGGGGGGCGATTGGGTCGCTAGGTGCTGGATGCTGCGAGAAAAAAATGAGAAAGCCAAAGATGAGAAGGCCAAAGACTGCGAGTGACTGGTACAAAACAAGGAAAGAGTTTGAAATGGGCGAGGCCGGGCGCCAGGGGGAAGGAACAAAAGGTGGGTGGAGCTAAGAGTTACCAGCCTTGGTGTGACCTCCCATGCCACTCATTCCTGAACGCAGTGGCCACATCATTCTCTTCTCCTTTACCATTTATAAGAAATCATCTTGTTTAGGGTACGAAAGGGTTCAAGGGTCCTCTTCGTTTCTGTTTCTCAGAGGCTGCCAACGTGGGAATCCCAGGGTATACACACACTTCTGTCCATTAGTCTTCCTGGAGACTTAGGAAAACGAATGTGACAAGCCATGCCAGCAAAGTGTGTTTTCAAAGTTGTTTTTCTAGTTTTTCTTGCTTCTTTTCCCTTTATATTATCTCCCCCTTTTACCTAATAGCCCCTCTCCACGCCTCTTTCTCTAAATGGAATTTGCCACCACTTCAACTTACAGAAGTAGAACAGGGACAAATCTTTCCTTTCCAGCTGGCAATAAAGGTCCAGAAACACCTATCAAAACATGTCATTGCACGATATAGTTTGGGGGCTTCTTGCAGCTCATTAGCCTGCTTCGCTTGTGCCTTGAGTCAGCAGTGTTCGTATTTTCTCAGTTACAGCCTCAAATATGAAGTGAAATAACGAGGATGGAACCGAGAAGGGCTGAGAAGCAGGATTAGTTTAGGAGGGTGAATCATGTGGATTATAATAAATAATAAGGAAATAAACATACAACTTTTATTTTCTGTTCCAAAAACTGCAAACAAACAACCAAAAATTCCACACATAAACAAAAACCTAAGAAATTCTTACTCTGTCATATCAGAGTAGTGAAAATGAATCAAATGGAAGACGTTGCCTAGGAATGTTGAATTTTATGGGCAATTAGCTTTACTTTAGAAAGAAGCAACCTATGACAACACCTAGGCAGTTACAGTAGCTTGAGCTTTCCTGAATCTGTACTGTTCCCTCTGTCAGAATACAAAAAGGAACAATTCTCCAATGTATGGCTTAATTTTCTCCGTTTTTTGTTATGTTTTTGTTTTTTAGTTTTGTTTTGTTTTGTTTTGTTTTTCCTTTGTAAGTGGATCATTCTGTCATTCTGTTCACTAGCTGCAGTTTGGCTTGCAAGAAGACAAGAGTTCCTCTCCCAGGTGCTGAACGCGTGGAGCTATCCATGGTTCTGACTCAGACTCTGCCGTTAGCAATTGCTCTCTGCCTGTAACCAACCACAGACAATAGAACTGCAAATTCAGACAAATGGTCCTAATATGTCCACATACACTACTCTTCACCAAATACATACAGAAACACAGAGTGCTACTTGCACCCCATTTCTAAAGCACTTTTTTGCTTAATGAAACCCAAGTTCACCTTTCTTCCCAAGTGCATCAAAAACTCCAGAGAAAACTGAACAAACTGCATATTGTGTGGGTTTTAATTAAGGTTACCTGTATAAATTTTCATTATAATTAAGATTTCACAGCGTAATAATACAACGGTAAGCTATGGCAAGGTCATATGGCTAATACTTCTTAAAAAAATCACACATAAACAGTGAATGAATATTGCCTTAAGGTAATAAGCATTTCCGAATACAGTTTGAAACACAATGTTTATCTGTCATATGACAAGATATATTGATATGCAGAAGGGAACTGTGCATACTGTATCTATGAGTCTGATACCAACTTTCACACACTACTGAGTCTGGAAACCCTTGAATTCTACTTTCCTTCAAGAGAAATAGTGGCTTCTTGCTCCCTGAAGTTTTCTCTCTTTCTCTACAACTTTCAGAGTGATCTCTGTTTGTTTGGGTTGGTTAATTAAACCTATGACGGTTAAAGTTCCATTGTCTGTGTTACATATGAATAAGCTCTGTGGGCTTCACATTTTTTCCAACTTCATTTAGCTCCAAGATTAGTTCTATTAAGGATTCAGTGTAAAATCACAGAACATTTTATAACCTATGTATTGTAATTGATTGATCTGAGCAGAAGATTAAAGGCATCCTGTTTCTAAATTACCCCAGTAATCGTGTTCATGCATTATACATTGGAACAGTGGAGACAAGTACATTAATCTATATTCAGCCAATAATAGAATAAAACAAGAGGATGGTAATCATGGCTGCTTGCTGGTTGGAAAATTATACTTCCCCTCATTCCCATCCTCTACAAAAGCTAACTTCATCTTTTGTGTTGAGACCAGATTTAATAAGTTGTTAGTACTTTTGAAATTTTTTGGAAGTCCAAATATTGAATGAAGCCCGTAAGTTCAACTGTTGAAATCCTATCAAGTGTGCAGTTTAATACTCAATACAATCTACTTATAGGCAAGAATACAGAATAGATTGATATATTTTTAAAAACACCCAATTATCCATATGACCTTAAATTATTTAGTATTTACATACGTAAAATCTTTTAAACAATACCTACCACATAATAAATAGCCAGTGAATTTTACACACACATAATTCTGCATACAAGCTCACAGAATTAATGGAACCCTACTTAAGAAACCCACATTAGACATCATTCAAGCATCATATATTATTGTTAGAATCTTTAAGAAAACAGTAACAGCCATCATTATGGGATATTTAAGTGGCATTCATATATTGACAGAGAATAGAAACTTTTGAAGATCAAATAAAGAATGTGTATTGTTTCACATTTTTTAAATAATGTGGAATATAAATCAACAAAATTAATGCAAGGTTTTTCTCAATTTAGCAAAACTAGCTTAATGATCTGATGACCACAATGCAGCATTTTAATGGCTATTTTAATGTAGTCTTCTATGGGGATCCTGGGTATTATCCTACTAAGTGGGTCACATTTAACTGAAGAAACATCTGACTTTACAGTTACAAGTTAGGCAGATTCTGGCTTGTATTATCACATGTAGCTCTAGAATCTCACAAGAGGCAGAAATTTTGAGGTCATCTATTAAAACAACAGTATTTCTGTGCAGCATGGAATAGTGGAAAGTATAGGGAAGAAACTGCGTTCTAACCTGAAATTTCCATCTATAGAAGAAAATAATGAAAATAGTTAAGCTTTGTTGTTCATAGCTTTATTTCCAAAATGAATATAATAATCCCCACTTTAGGTTTGGTGTGAAGAATAAGTAGGAAAATGAATATATAGTGCTTAGCACAAAATCTTATATATACCAAGTATTTAAATAATGCCCGTTTATAACATAAGTACTCTAAATTTTAAAAATCAGCAAATTAATAATATTAACATTAACATCTATGATTTAACTAATTTAGATTAAGGTTATGCTAATGGTGTGTGTGTGTGTGTGGTATGAGAAGTAAGGTATAAAATGGAATAGGTGAATCATGCTAAACCAATTAATTTGTAATAATACCAGCGGCTGTTTCTAATATATTAACGTAACTATATCACATTAGAAAATTAAATATTTCTTCAGAAAATTTAGACACCTTTCTGATAATATACTTGAGATGTCAGTTTTAATACAATGGTTATTATTCACTTCACCTCAGATACCTTGGTGATAACATACTGCACATGTAAATTTTTATCCCAGTAGTTAATATTTAGTTCATCTTAGTGATAATATGTGAATCTTACTATAAGAATAAAGTCTTCTCTGTGAGAAATTAGGTATTGGCAGTCCCTTCCCTAAAATATGCCTATAACTGTAGAAAATAATCTATTCATATGTGTATTGTTAATATATTCATTGATAATTGATGCATGAGATAGCCAGTGTCCTAACTAACCTAAATTATTCTAATTTATGAAAAAATACACCTATAAATTTAAGTTTGTTAAAATAAAAAATTATATAGATATTCTAGGTAAAAAACTGATAGAATGCATTGGTGAGACTATTTTACAAGGTGATTTATTCACTAAATTTAATAAATAATTTAGCACATTGGTCAAAATAAACAAATGGTTGAATATATAGCTTTTTTGAAAGTTGAGAAAGTATATGGAACTTCTTTAATATCAATAGATCTTAAACTTGATTTAGTTGGCATACCCACTCATAAACATCCAAATTAATTAATTTGTTATATTCATTAAGTCTAACTTTGTTGATATTTGCACTTTGTGGAGATATATATATACACATATGTATGTATGTGTATATACATATATATTATTCTAGAGTTTTACTAAACTGCATTTTTTCATTTCTGGAATTACTTTAGTAATTTTTAAAAATATGATCATTAAATTATTTCTACCTGATGACAGGTTTTATTCTATTATAGGAAGTCTATATTTAGTATTTAAGCAAATCTACACACAAGGAATCAGCTTTTCCCCAAACTTAAATAATACGAAAGACATAATTTGTGCTTCCACATATGTTCATACTAAAGTAATGGGATCAAGATTTAACTTCTCACTTTTACCAACTGTGTAATTGGACAAAATATAGAAAACAATGGTGCTCAGACACTGAATTGCCTAGTTTTGTTTTGTTTTGTTATTATTTCATGAGTGTTGCCAAATTATATTGTTACTAGCATAGATTACTAGGGTAGTAGCATACTATTTCCTGAAAAAGGGGTGAAAACAAGATGTACCCTGGGATCATCCCAGATTACTGGCTACAAAAGAACTTTTAAACCACAGTGCATTGAGTGAGAAACCAAACAGAGCACAATGGAGTGCGTTAAGAAGATAAAGTCCTGGAGAGGAGGAATCTTCACAGAAAGAGAGGTCCAGAGATCTTTGCAGGGATCAGCTCAAGTCTGTCTGACTATTGATTTGGGCAAGTGTGTGAGGAAACCACCCAAGACCAGGAGAAGAAACTAAGGAAAATATTTGCCAGAACAATTAGCAAACTCACACAAAACTGTGAATAGTTGCTATTCCCACCACTTAGCGTGAAAAACCTACTAATACATAGAGCACTGGTTAGGGTCTTCAGAAACACATTGCATTAATAGAAGGGTGAAATTATACCTTAAGTAGAGGCTGCTCTACCAAGCTTAGAAGCAAGTCTCAAAAGGATTATACTGATATGCTAGGTTTGTGCCAGAAAAAGGCCAACAATATATAAAGAAATGACACAAATCAAGTACTACATGACACATAATTAACAATTTTCAGCATCCAACCAAACATTATCAGCATACAAAAAGGCAGGAAAGCATAATCCATAACCATAAGAAAAATCAATCAATAGAAACAGGCCACAAAGGACATAGATTATTTAGAACTAGCAGACAAAGGCATTGCAAAGTTACTATGAATGTACTGCGTATGTACAAAAAGGAAGAGGAAAACATAAATGTGACGAAGAAAAAAATAGAAGATTAAGAAAATCCAAATAAAACATGCAGATATGATAAATATAACATCCAGAAAGAAAAAAAAAATACATTGGATGACATTAAGAGTAATTAGACACTACCAAAATCAATCAGTAAAATTGGGGACATAGCAATAGAAATTCTTCAAAACAAACCACAAGAGAAGACTGGTCAATAAAAAAAGAATAGCATTTTTGACCAGTAGGACAATATCAAGTTGTCTAACAAACATATAATTGGGTTTCCAAGGGAAAAAAGGAAATAATGCTAAATATTTTCTAAATATAATAAAATATTTGAATTCAGAGCTCCACCGAGTTGAAGAAAGCCCAAACAGAAGAAAAATAAAGAAAAATACACCAAGACACATTGTAATCAAATTAATGATAACTTATGATCACCATAAAAAATCTTTTTTTTTTTTTTAATTTCAGGATATTTTGGAAGTACAAACATTTTGGTTACATGTTATCACTTTGCCTCACCCAAGCCAGGATTTGAGGCATGCCCTTTTCCCCATACAACGCTCACCACATCCATTAGTTTTGAGTTTACCCACCCCAACCCCCAAACCCACAATGAATATCATTACCATGTGAGCACCTTAGTGTTGATCAGTTAGTGCCAATTTGATGGCGAGTACATGTGGTGCTTATTCTTCCATTCTTGTGATACCTCCCTTCAGAGGATGGGCTCAAGCTCTGTCCAGGAAAACATAAGAGGTGCTAGATCACCATTGTTTTTTTGTAATTGAGTAGTATTCCATTGTATACATATACCATATTTTACTAATCCACTCATGTATTGATGGGGACTTGGGTAGTTTCCACATCCTTGCAATAGTGAATTGTACTGCCATAAATGTTCGAGTGCAGATGTCTTTACTATAGAATGTCTTTTGTTCCTTTGGGTAGATGCCTAATAGTGCTATTGCTGGATCAAATGGTATGTCTATTTTTAGCTCTTTGAGGGATCTCCAAATTCTTTTCCACAAAGGTTGTACTAATTTGCAGTCCCACCAGCAATGTAAGAGTGTTGCTATCTCTCCACATCCTCGCCAGCATTTGTTGTTTTGGGATTTTTTGATAAAGTCCATTCTCACTGGGGTTAGGTGATATCTCATTGTGCTTTTGATTTGCATTTCCCTAATGATTAGAAATGATGAGCGTTTTTTTTATGAGTTTGCTGGCCATTATTCTGTCTTCTTTTGAAAAGTTTCTGTTCATGTTCTTTGCCCATTTATTGATGGGGCTGTTTGATTTTTTCTTGTTGATTTTTTTGAGTTCTACATAGATTCTTGTTATCAGCCCTTTGTCAGATGTGTAGAAAGCAAATATTTACTCCCATTCTGTAGGCTGCCTATTCACTCTAATGATAGTTTCCTTCACTGTGCAGAAGCTTTTTAATTTGATCAGGTCCCATTTATTTATTTTTGTTGCTGCTGTGATTGCTTTGGAAGTCTTCTTCATAAATTCTTTGCCTAGGCTGATGTCTGAAAAGTCTTCCCTACATTTTATTCTAGGATTCTTAAGGTTTCATGTCTTAGATTTAAGTCTGTTATCCATCGTGAATAGACTTTTGTAAGAGGTGAGAGGTGAGGATCCAGTTTCAATCTTCTACATGTAGTTATCCAGTTTTCCCAGCACCATTTATTGAAAAGATCTTCTTTTCCCCAGTGTATATTTTTGTGTGTTTTGTCAAAGACTAGATGACAATATGTGGATGATTTCATCTCTGGGTTCTCAGTCATGTTCCAGAGGTCCATATCTCTGTTCTTGTGCCAGTACCATGCTATTTTAGTTACTATAGCCTTGTAGTAACGCTTGAAGTCTGGCAAACTGATACCTCCCAATTTGTTCTTTTTGCTTAAGATTGCTTTGGCTATACAAGGTCTTCTCTGGTTCCATACAAAGCGTAGAATTATTTTTTCCAGATCTGTAAAGAATGATGATGGTATTTTGATAGGGATTGCATTAATTGTGTAGATCACTTTGGGTAGTATGGATATTTTAACAATGTTGATTCTGCCAATCCATGAGCAGGGTAAATTTTTCCATCTGTTTACATCTTCTACAATTTCTTTTCTTAGTGTTTTGTAGTTCTCCCTGTATATGTCTCTCACCTCTTTCATTAAATATACTGCTAGATATTTAATTTTCTTTGAGGCTATTGTAAAAGGTGCTGTGTTTTTTATTTGATTTTCAGCTTGACTGTTATTGGCATATATGAATGCCTCTGATTTTTGTGCATTGATTTTGTATCCTTAGACTGAATTCATTTATCAATTCCAGGAGTCTCTTGGTTCAATCCTTGGTGTGTTCTAGATATAATATCATATCATCAGCAAAGAGTGAGAGTTTGATCCCATCTGCCCCCATTTGGATTCCCTTAATTCCACTCTCTTGTCCTATTGCTCTAGCAAGGACTTCCAGCACTATGTTGAATAGAAGTGGAGGTAGTGGGCAACCTTGTTGGTTCCAGTGCTAAGTGGGAATGGTTTCAATTTTTCCCCATTCAGTATGATATTGGCCATGGATTTCTCATAAATGGACTTGATAATTTTAAGGTATGGCCCGTTTATGCCTATTTTGTTAAGAGTTTTTATCATAAAGGTGCTGGACATTTCCTGCACGTTATATAGTTTTGGGGCATATAGGTTTTTATAGTATTCGAAGATAATGTTTTGTATTTCCATGGTGCCTGTTGTGACCTCTCCTTTTTCATTTCTAATTGAGTTTATTAGAGTCCTTTCCCTTCGAGTTCTTGTCAATCTAGCGAGAGGGCTATCAATTTTGTTTATCCTTTCAAAAAACCAGCTTTTGATTTTGTTGATCTTCTATAGAGTTCTTTTGTTCTCAATTTCAGTTAGTTCTGCTCTGATCTTAGTTATTTCTTTTCTTCTGCTAATTTTGGAATTGATTTGCTCTTCCTTTTCCAGTTCCTTGAGACTGTTTATTAGTTTGTTGATTTTTGAGCTTTCTGGTTTTTGGATGTGAGCATTTAATGCTATCAGTTTTCCTCTCAGGAATGCTTTTGCTATATCCCACAGATTTTGATAACTTGTGTCCCCATTATCGTTTAGTTCAAAGAATCTTTTGATTTACCTCTGTATTTCCTTCTTGAACCAATAGTTATTCAACAATAGATTGTTTAATTTCCATGACTTTTTAAAGTGCTCATATTTCTGTCGGAATTGAACTCTAATTTTATACCACTGTTATCTGAGAAGACACATGATATAGTTTCTATTTTTTGAATTTGTTGAGGTCTGATTTGTGGCCTAGCATGCGATCAATTTTGAAGAAAGTTCCATGAGCTGATGAGAAGAATGTATATTCAGCTTTATTTGGGTGGAATCTTCTATAGATGTTTGTTAGACCCTTTTGTTCTAGAGCTCTGTATAAGTCCATTATTTCTTTGCTTATTTTCTGTTTGGAAGATCTTTCCAGTTCAGTCGGTGTGGTGTTGAAGTCCCCGGCTACTATGGCATTATAGTTTATCATGATATTTAGATCAAACAGGATTTGCTTTATGTATCTGGGTGCTGCTGAGTTGGGTACATAAATATTAAGAATTGTTAAGTCTTCTTGTCGGATCTTCCCTTTCACCATTATGTGGTGACCACCTTTGTCCTTTCTTATTTTTGCTTTTTTAAAGGTTATGTTATCTGAAGTAAATATAGCTACCCCTGCTTTCTTTTGGCTTCCATTTGCCTGGAGGATTGTTTTCCATCCCTGACTTTGAGCCTGAAAGCATCTTTGTGGGATAGATGCATTTCCTGTAGACAGCAGATACTAAGCTTGTGGATTTTTATCCACTCTGCCAGTCTATGTCTCTTCAGAGGATAATTGAAGCCATTCAACATTTATTGAGAAGATTGATATTTGGGAAAGATTTCCATTCATATTGTTTGGTGAATTCCTATTGTTTTGTTTTACTCCTTAAGTCATCATGGAATCCAGGTTCTAGACTTTAACTCTTGAGTGATTTTACTTTGGTGAGTGTCTATTGCACTGTTCAGTGTGTAATGTAGGTCTGGGTACTTCCTGTAGGGCTGATCTGATCTTCACAAATTCCATCAGTGATTGCTTGTCTGGGAAGGTCTTTATTTGTCCCTCATAGATGAAGCTTAGTTTTGCCAGTTAGAGAATTCTAGGTTAGCCATTATTCTGTTTTAGAAGATTGAGGATAGGCACCTAGTCCCTTTTGGCCTCTAAAGTTTCAGTTGAGAAGTCCACAGTTAGTCTGATAGGTTTTCCTTTCTAGGTTATTTGCTGTTTTTGTCTCACTGCTAGAAGGATTGCTTCTTTCATGTTTACTTTGGTCAGCCTAATAACTACATGATGTGGCAATTGCCTTTTCACATTGAGTCTCCCAGGAGTTTTGTGTGCTTCTTATATCTGGATATCTAGATTTCTGGCCAGGCCAGGCATATTTTCCTACAGTATTCCATGGAATAAATTTTCTAGCCCTTGCGTATTTTCTTCTTCTCTCTCTGGGATGCTTATAATTCTTACATTTGGCTTCATTACATAATCCCACATTTCTTGTATGTTTTGTTCTTGTCTCTTGTTTCTGTGTCCTTTTTCTTCATCTGATTTGTTTAGCACATAGGCATTATCTTCAAGCTCTGAGATTCTTTTCTCTGCGTGATCCATTTTGTTCTTGAGGCTTTCCACTGCGTCTTGTAGTTCCCTAAATGTGTCTTTCATTTCCAGAATTTCTGTTTGGTTTTTCTGTAGTATTTCAATTTCTTTAGAGAATTTTTCATTCATTTCCTTTATTGTTCTTGTAGCTTCTTTATGTTGGGTTTCTATTTTCTCTTCAATTCCATCGAGTTTTCTTAAAATCCATATTGGGAATCCTCCCTCTGTCAGTTTAGTCATATTGTGTAAGTTGGTATCTATTGTTGAGGATTGAATGTTTTCTTTTGGGGGTGACTTTTCTCTCTGATCTTTCATGTTTCCTGTGTTCTTTCACTGATTTTTTCTCATCAGTCTACTTTGTTGAGAACTTGGGGTGCTGGGGCTGGTTTATGGCCTTATCTCCAAGTCCCCAAAGGGACGTTCTTTGACAGCGCTGGGGAGATGTGCACTGGTCCTGTATTGCCTTAGAGGTCTTTTAGCCTGTTGGGTTATCTCTGACCTGTTTTCTTCACCTCTTGCCAAAGGAAATTAGTGAGTTTGGACTCCTTGCTTAAGCTCCCAGGTGGTGAATCACTCTTGTGTGTGTGACTCCACTGCCATCCAATAGTTTGAGATGGAAGGCACTGTGTTGAGCTATGGTGTCACCCTCTCTGTTGTTGCTTGTAGTTTGCATGGAGGAGTCAATCATCAAGGTATTCCAATGCCTTTGTGTTGGGCTCTAAACCCCTGAATGGAGTGTACAAATGCCCCAATCTTTGGGAAATGTCTTGTCACTCCCAAGGGTTACTTGAGCCCTGTTGCCACTTTAGGTGGGGTAATGGCAACTGGTACCTTCAAGCCTGAGAGCTTATACTTATGTGGTTGCTTGTTGTGCTGCTAGCAGAGAGCTGCTAATATGTTATTCAGGGCTCTTTCGCCACATGTGCCAGGCAACTCCTGGTGGGGGGTGTCAATTGAGGTAATTGCTGAGGACTCTGCCAGGATTTTCCTTCCCAGTCCACAAGCCCCAAAGCTGGCAGCGGCCCAGGCGCCAAGGGCAAGCCCTAGTGTTACATTCTTATCAGAAAACCAAAATCAGCCTGCTGGACTGAATCAACAGCTGGACCTTTTGCTTAGTTCCAAGGTCCCGCAGAGGGCCAGTCACACAGAGAAAGTGACTTTTCTCCCTTCTGCCTTCCTCCAGTGGCAGAGTCTGCCATGCCAGGCTGGGGGAGGGGCTCTGCCTGAGGCCGCTGTGCATCCCAGCCAAGAAAGGGGCTTCTCTCATTACTCCCCACCTCCAAGGGCAGGGTTTACCCCAGCGGTGTGAAAGACAAGCGGCCTGACTGCGGGAGGAATGCTGCCTGAGGCCGCTGCCTCTCTCAGCCCAGAAAGCGGCTTCTCTCCTTACTCCCCTCCTCCAAGGGCGGGGCCTGCTCTGCCGGGCTGGGGCAGGGGCTTTGCCTGAGACCATTGCCTGAGATTGCCCTGCTGGGCTGGGGAAGGGGTGGCGCACAGAACCGCGATGCACCACAGAGTTTCTAGGCTGTGGACCCCCAACATGGCGGCTGCCACCCACAGAGTGCCAGCATTGGAGGCGACTGCTAGGGGGGCAGCAGGTGCTGGGTTTGGCAGGCTGTATCGACGAGCTGTCAGCTGTCCCCACTGCTTCCCTGTCCCACTGTTTCACATCAGTCCAGTAGAAGGTCTTGCACTCTCTGTCCCACCCTGAGCCAGCCTAATTTTCCACAGTTTATAGGGGCAGAGCCTCCCTTTGGGAGTTTGCCTCCTTTGTTCTGGTCCTGCTGAGTGCCAGAGGTGAGGTGCTTGTTTCCAAACTTCCTCCTGTGGACCCGGGAAGTGTCCACTCAGACCGGTCCCTCCCCCGCCCAGTGTGGACCTAGCACAGAGCACCGGGGAATTCAAAATGTTTCCCACTATTGTCTCTTCTTCACATAGCCTGTTATCCCATGCCACAACTTTGCACTGACTTCAGGCGCTTCCCTGCCTGAGTGGATGTGGAGGTCGGCAGAGGAAGAGTTGTCCTCCTGTGTGTCAGATCACACTGCCCTGGCCAGCGGACAGGCCCGGCCAACCCACACTCTATTCCGTATTGTATATTCTGCACTCTCCAGACTTGGTGGTCGATTCTCCAACTCACCCTTTTTTTTCCAGTGCTGCTTCTCTGCAAATTCACAATGCTGTTCTTGTGGGAGAGCGATCCACTGGTGTGTAGCTGTCGGCATTCTTCACCTCCTGCTCTGGGAGCAGAGAGCTGGGAGGTCACTCTGATCTGCCATTTTTCCCCCAATACCCCAACATAAAAAATCTTAAAAGCAATGAGAAAAAAAAAGAGAGACACATTCCATACAATGGAGAATTTTCATTAGAATCCATCCTAGTAACAATATAGTTCAGCAACACCCATGAAATACTTAATAACAAAACAAAAACAAAACAAACAGCTGTCAGCTGTCAATCTAGAATTCACTACATAGCCAAAATTATATTTTATAAATTAAGGTAAAATAAAGACTTTTTGAGACAAAAAAGAGCCAAGAGAATTCATTACCAGCAGACCTGTGATAAAATTAGTGTTAAAAGAATACCTTCTAGAAAAAAGAAAACCATATCAAAAGGAAAATTGGATTGACACAAAGTAATGAAGATCACAAGAAATGGTAAATCTGTGGGGGAAAAAAAAAATTCTCCCTAAATTTAAAAAGTATTTTAAAAGATATATGAATGTTTAAGATAAGACTGATAACAACAAATTTTGAGGTTTACAGCAATATAGAGAAGGAAATGAATATACACTCTTGCAAGTTTCTTATAATACATGCAAAATGGCATACTGTTTGAACTTACATTGTAAGAAGCTAAAGATATACTTTGTAAACCTAGGGAAATCACCATAAAACCAATAAAGGTGTATAACTAATGGGTTATCTCTATCTCTAGATAGAGATAAAATAGAATCATAAAAATCCAAACAAATGCAAAAGAAGTGAAAAGGAATCAAGAACAGATGGGACAAAGATAGATATGTAATAAATTTAACCCAACCCTAATTATATTGAGAGAGAATAAGCATGTTAAATGTAACTAATCTAAATAATTCCATTTAAAAGTTTGAGTATGTCAGCCTAAAATCAACACTCTGCCAAAGAATAACAGAAATCACATTTGCTAAAAAAACTGTTTGTGGAACAATTACCAAGATAAGTGATCAACAAGATAGGCTGTATAAATGTAAAAATATTTAAATCATACAAAGCATATTCTGTGGCTAAATTGAATTAAATTAGAAAGCAAAAAAGAGGATATATAAAAATCCCCAAATATTGATAAATTTAAAAATACACTTCTGTATAACCACTGGGTAGAGGTAATAGCTAGTGCTATGGTTTGAATGCTTGTGTTTTCTCCAAAATTCATGTTGAAACTAAATTCCCAATGCAATAGTATTAAGAGGTGCCTTTCAGGGATGATTAAACCAAGAGGGCTCTGCCTGTATGGATTTGATTAGAACCTGATAAAAGAGCTAGAGGGACCTATTAAAGAGCTAGCCCCTTCCAGATGGTATTGTGTTACAGCAGCACAAACAAACTAAGACAGCCAGTTTATGTACTGTCCATATTGGCTAGGCTATAGTTTCAAGTTATTTAATAAAACACTAATTGAGGTGTTGCTGTGAAGATGTTTGTAGATGTAATTAAAGTCTATAGTCAGTTTGTATGAAATAAGGAAGATCATGGTATATAACAAGAATGAACCTGATCCAATCAGTTGAAAGTCTCTAAAAGCAAAATTAGACTTCCCAGAAAAAATAAATATTAATAAATTCAGTCTGTTAACTACAGCTTCAGCTTGCACCCAAGGGCTCCAGCCTATTCTTCTTGACTGCATGCTATGCAATGTGGAAATTACTTAGCCACACATCACAATCATATAAGCCAA
>RJWJ010002681.1:0-96693 GCA_004363605.1 Indri indri
TTTACTTACATATACTTAACTTTGGAAAACTAAACTTCTTTTTAAATTCATCAGTATTTTTTGTGCCAAGTTTGGTAAGCAAATGAATTATCGTAATAGTTTGGGGTTAATTAAAATTTGGGAAATGCCAAACCAATTTCTATTATCTTTCATTTTAATAAGGTGAAAGATCAAATCTTTGTGTTATTATAAAGGAAGAAAGATTTCTTTTGTCACCTATCACCAGGTTCATGGTCAAGGCCCCCATAACAAAAGAAAGATTAACAAGAGGAAACCATTACAAATTTATTTAGTATAAGTTTTGCATGTTATGGAAGATTTCAGAAATGAAGACCCAAAGAAACAGGAAAACCTGTGTGTTTTTAAGCTTAGGTTTGATGAAGAGTGAACAGTCACAAAGAATTACGATTGGACACAGGAGTATGATCTCATGGCAATAAACTGGGGGAAACTTATAGCAAGGCCTGTTGGTTCAGATTCTTCTCTGTGTCCCTGTGTCTTCAGTGACAGGACAGTCCTTTCCTCCAGGTATAGGGTGGGCACCTCTCACATGAGGGTCTCACGGTGTGTTTCAGGAGAAGGTCAGCTAGATTTTATGGCCTACTTCAGAGGAGAATAGCAGGAGAAGACCATGGAGTCCTCCCTGCTTCTGATGCCTTTTCAAGGCCACACATTTGGGGGTAGCTTGTCCTAAACTTCATCATCACCTAATGGCCATTTAGAAAACCCAAGGCTATCTTAGCAGTTTTGTTATTCTGGAATTGGGAAGGGAAAAAATCAAGAAGAGTTGCTAGAGGATTACATATATAATTCTATGATTCTAGAATTATAATTACATATAATCATATAATTCTTATGATTTGGGGCATAAGAATTTCATGAGTTAAATTTTAAAAAATGATCTTCATTGTAATTTGATTTAAATAATATTAGATTTCATAATAGTAAACAATTTATGAAAGCTAATAACTTATTAGAGCTTTAATATTAATGTAGGAAATTTATCTAATGAGATATTAAGGCTTTGTCTTATAAAAATTTGAATATCTTTACATTGTGATAAGATTGAGAAAACATAGCTGTTTTTAAATCAAATTCTTGGCAGTGTGCGGTGGCTCGCACCTATAATCCCAGCACTTTAGGAGGCCAAGGCAGGAGTATCACTTGAGGCCAGGAGTTCAAGGCTGCAGTGAGCTATGACTGTGTCACTGCACTCCAGCCTGGGCAACAGAGCAAAACCCCATCTCTAAAAAATAAAATAAATCGAATTCTTAACTTACTCTTATCTGTAACCTGGTAACCAGAGACATTAGCTCAACTTGTAATTAAAATGTTTTCTTTTGCAGAACTTCAGTTACCAAAAAAAAAAAAAAAAGGTTTTCCTTAGAAGAGCTAAAATATTTAAAGCATCAGGAGTTAAATTTGTTTCTCTGAAATTTCTTGAATTTGCTCATTTTAAATTTATATATGTGCTGTATATAAATCAATTAGTGAAAGAGCTCCCATACATTTTGAGCAATCTTATAATTTAATTTATTCCTCTCTCCTTTTAAAGTGCCTCTTAAATAAATAATGCTGCTCATGTCAAAAGTTCCCCAAAAATGGCCACTGCAATTTCAAGTGCTTCTTGATAAAGTCATGCCTTTTTGAAAGGTAAACACAAAAACGTGCATACACAAGTCAAAGTTCTTCCAGGAAGGAGCATAAGCTAATTAGCAAAGAAATCAATGAGA
This sequence comes from Indri indri, assembly GCA_004363605.1. NCBI lineage: Eukaryota > Metazoa > Chordata > Mammalia > Primates > Indriidae > Indri > Indri indri. The sequence goes on from RJWJ010002681.1 coordinate 1,734, forward strand.
AATTGGCTAACTCCATTCAAAAGCAAAAGTATCCCTGTTCATGTCTCAGATCAAAATCAGTAGCCCCTTGCAGACTTAATAAATGAGGAGGAAATCCCTCCAGAAGACAATTTCTTTACATACACAAAAATAAGGTGTACCAAGGCCAATTTATTCCAGTGACGTCAATCCTGTGAGGATTTCCAAACTCATTATCCCCTGGAACCTGCTTAGAGACAAATTTACCAGATCTATATCTATCCGTCTTCTGCGCTATGATCTTCTCAGAGACATAAACAGTATATAGACATTCTGGCAGACGGGTAGCAGCAAATCGATGCTTTGGGAGACCTTAACAAAGAAAACTGAGTGCAAATCTAATCATATAACCAAAGTCCCAGGCACCAAGTTAAGAGAAACTTAACATTGTTAAAGGGCTCAACTAAATAATCCAAGTTCAATCCAGTGCTAAATTTACCTCACAGCCATGGGCAGGCTGGCCTTTAGTAGGTGGGGACTGACTCAAGGGGTCTCAACTGTGCACACTGTTACTGAGTTGAGGTTGCAGTCCACAGCAAAGAGAGTTTGACCAAATTTCAGCAGAAACTCTAGTTGATGTGGCCCAGTCTCCAAATACAAATAGGAACGCAAAGTTAGGTGTATTAACTTGCAGCACCAGGTTGATCTATGAAGCATCTCAAAAATTAATTTAAGGAGGGACATTTACAGGGGTGGAGGTGACTGCAGTTAACTGTAGGATGGTCTTGGCAGAGATTTCTCAGAATTTGTAAATCAGGGAGCTGCTGGAAGTGTCAGTGATCATATCTTTAGAACATAAGTCCACGCAGAGTTGCTCTTAGATCAGCTTGTCCGTAGTCTTCTCTAGAACATATGAGCCTGAAAAATTTAGTGTTAAAAAAGTTTGAATTTTGATCACCTGTAATGCACATCATGCCTAGATCTGGCCCAGTTTATCTGCTTTGCAAGTCAGATACATGCGAAGTTATGGTTTTTCTTTCAGTTTTTTCCCATTCCTCTGGACATGGCATTTTTTTTTAATCCTTAGGACATTCTTGATAGCTGGTTATTGCTATCCACTTTTACAGATGAGGAAACTGAGGCTCAAAGAGGTTGCATATCGGGTGCAGTGCCAGAGCCAGGGTTCACACGGGATCTGTCTATCCTCAAAGCCTATAGTTTTTCCACTAAACTGGGCATTCGCCTGAATGTCAAACCCTATGTCTGCTATTTATTAACTTTACTGCTGACAGAGTTTGGATTTTTCACTGGAGACATGCTTTTCCTTTATCACGTGTGATCTCAGTGGAATGGTAAGTCCGGGTGTCCTGGCACCCCTGCCAAGGTAGTTGAAGCAGATCCTTCCCAATTGTCCCTTTGTTCCTTCTACCTGGATCCCTAGGGCCTCCCTAATTCGTGACTTGTCTGAGACTTGTCTAGTTTTTTCCTTGGATTTGAGCCATCTAACGCATTTCTAGTAAAGTCTATTCTTAGTTAAGTTATCCAGAGTCTGTTTCAATTCCTTGTAAAGTTCCTAATTACAACAGTGATAGCACACACTTTCTGGAAACAGTGGGAAGATTAAATGAAATTTTGCTCACAAAGCAGTTAGCCCAAGGCCTAGTACACAGTAAGCACACAATAAATATTAGCTGCTCTTACTATTACTACTACCAATGATAATAATAGTAACTATGTATACCCAGAATGAGATGGATTTAGCAGTCTTCCATTTCTGATCAGCAAGTAGTACTCTGGCCTAATTAGAGCACTGCATGAACTGAAAATCTAACGTGAGGATTATTTATTTACCATTTTGCTCCTCTTTGAGAGTAATCCCACCTATTTATTTGGACTTTTATGGTTTATAAGATTTATATGGACTTTTAGTCACAAAGAAGTTGTTTCTGTTTTCCTGGATACTATTAATGCAACTTGGAAGGCAGATACTAGATACATGTTTGGCCTACTTATTAAATGGCTGGGCAAGTAGCTGATAGAAAGAGACCAATCAGGTTACTGTTCTACAATAATGTAACAGAGAAAGAAAACTGCCTACCAAAAATTCTTCCACAAGGCAGAGCTGTCATTAAAAATGACAAATGGCAAGAAACTACATTACCAGCCTTCCTTGCATTCAGAGGTGGCCATTTGACTAGATCTTGCTAATAGAATGTGAGTAAAAGTAACATATATCACTTCTGGATGTGCCTTCTCCTCATAGCCTTCCCCCTTCCACTGGCTTCATGCAAAGGACTTTGAGACCTTAGGATAGGATAGAGTTACAGAGAGGAGAAGCCTGGGTCCCCACATTGCCAGGTGGAGGAAAGCCATCTGCCTATTGGCCAGGAAAACCCACCACGTTACATAAATGAAATTTTGTGGCTAATTTGCTGCAGCAGCTACTACCCTAACCAATACAAAAGTTAATTTAAATACTCACATACAATTACAAATTTTTCCCTAACATGGCCATAATTTAGAACAAGATATAAAGTCATGGTACTCAAGGGCAAAAGTTAGGACATTCCTGAGTAAACTTCATATACTATTATTATTATCAGCTGACTCTGATGTGATCCTTACAGACAAATGGTTCTCAATGTTTTTCCCCACACGTGACAACTAGGAAAAATTCCTAGATATAATAGCGGGTACCAAAAAAATGACCAACAGGTAATATCTCCTCCTCATAAGAGAAGAGATACAGTTTGATCCCCACAACAGTTCAAGTGAGAATCTTTTCCTAGACCCAACTATATTTTCCCTCGACCTTTTCTAACAATCAAAAAGGTGTCTGGGAAATGTATATCATCTCAGTACATCAGAGCAGCTTTGCTTCCAGAAGCCTATAGATAACCAGAGAGGAAGTCTACATAAAAAGAAAACACCAAAAGCCTATGAGCTGCTACATTTTGGCCTGAACCTATTTGCTTAAATTTATCAGAAGATGTAATTTGGGGGGCACATACATCCATTTAACAATCACAACATCCCTCCCTTCATTTGTCTGCTTTAGATCTTTTCACATTTCATTTCAAGTTATTTATTTTAAGCTAATACTATGAGAACCCTCTACGCATCTTCTTCCAGTTAAAAAATTTCCTCAACATCTGGCCTTACTAATTTGCTAGACTTCTCTCTAGCCTCTGAACTTCAAAGAATCATACAAAATATTTATTGAATTCTTTGAGATGATCCTTTAAGAGCTGAACACTGATTAGTCTGAGCCCTTTGTTTCCTAAACTACTACATTTTAGACACATTCGACCAAACACTTTTCGACAGATAAAAAGTGGTTTCCTGATATTAAGCAATAAAAACTATATGTAAAGTAAAATTCCTGTTCATTTGAAAAAGGATTGGACCCATGGAAGAATTCAGGATGAGATGCAAGTACAAAACTGGTAGTTAATTATTCTGTTTTTCTTTTTTGATGTGTGTGTTTTGGTTTGTTTTCATGAAAGAATTTGAGGCACAAGCTTTATATGTGTAGGTGCATATTGCTCAATTTACTGGAAATTCCGGAATGTTTTATAAATTAGAAGGCAGCAGGACATCATAAAGGCTATAACAACCTATATATAAAAAAATCTATTCACACTGTTTCCTGAGAAAGGAGAGGGCGGCATCGATAACAGAGGCAAACAGTACTGTGTTACAGGCTTTCCTCCATTTCCACAGGTAATACTGCAGCAGCTTTCCTGTCTGTTTCCCTCTGCTGAATGTAAACGCAGTTTAATAAGCATTTTGAGTGTCTACTGTATGAAAGGCTACGGGAATTAAAAAATGAGTAAGTCATGTTCTCAGCCTTCAAGGGGTTTCTGGTCCAGGGAAATAGATGCAATAAAAAGAATTAAATTTGGGATGATGAAAAAGTTCTAGAGATGGATAGTGGCGATGGCTGCACAACATTCAAGTATGAATGTACTTGATGCCACTAAACTGTGCACTTAAAAATGGTTGAGATGGTATGTTTTATATTATGTATATTTTACCACACATGAAAAAAGAAGGAACTAGAAACTCTGTCCTCTCCATCTTCCATCAGAGAAATAATGAATCAAAAACAATCAAGTGGCACCAGCACCATTCCTTGAGCAAGAGAGAAGAACGAGAAGCCGATGAGTGTGTTTTTCTCTCTGGGATGCTGTCCGGCCCCGGCAGATGGTAAAGACTCAAATATGTCTCAGCACCACCGTGGGCTGCGTATTGTTCCTGGAAGGCAAAGTCAGAGTCGTGCCGGGGGGTACGTGTTCTTTCTTGGAGATACACGTGACCATGGTATCTCTTAGGAAAATTAATTAATGATTTTGAAAGTGTGTTCCCCTTAGAGGAGACCCAGTCAAGGCAGCCGCTGGGCTCCAGCTCTCGCGGACACGCAGGGCCAGCTTGGCGGGCGCGAGACCAGGGCAGTCACACAGGGCCCCGTGCCGAGAGGGCGCCCGTGCTTGGGTTAGTGCTCTGTTGTCACCATCTCGAAATTCTTAATAATTTTTTTAAACTACAGGTCCCACATTATCATTTTACACTAGGCCCAGAAAATTAGGTAGGGAGCCAGTCCTGTGGGGGTAGGGAGGATACAACCCATTTCTCCCAGGGACCTTCGTGAAGGGCAGGGAAGAAGGGCAGCGCTCAGGGGGATGCAGCTGAGACATTTCGACGCTTGTGAGAAACCAAAAGGAACCCAGAAAGAGAGAAATCTCCCACGGAAAGGAGTAGAGTTGTCTCCCAGATCAAGAGACCCAAAGTTGCGTTGCGTGAGAATGTGCGTGCGTGCGTGCGTGTGCGTGGTGTGCGTGCGCGTGGCGTGCGTGCGTGTGCACAGTGGGGTATGAACCCAGGCAGCGGCACCAGCAGCGTCCGCAGGTCATAGCTCGCAATACCGTCGCTGAGGGGGTCGTTCTGAGTTAACTGGAACTTCAACCTCTATAAAACCTTTCTGAGAATACGCAACCCTTCAAAAAAGATATTTATACACTGACATTAAAGTCAGTCACATGGGTCTGTGGGAGGCTGATGGGACCTTCCTTCTGAGCCCCCGCTTAGAAAGGCGCTGGCGCTGAGCGTCCTACCCGCTGGCTCCCAGGCCTGCAGGAGGCTTTCTGCAGGGACGGAGACTCCCGCCATGCAGGAGGCGCCCAGGAAGTGCCAAACCGTCCCGTAGCAAAGATTGCCGCATAGGAAGAAAGAAGGACACAAAGACTGCCGGTGCTGTGTCGGCAAACAGATTAAGTCATTATTATACAGTATAATTATCTCTTTTTGTACTGTTTAAAATTTTTATCATATATATGTAACTGGCTTATTGAGCCTATCAACTCATTGGGATGTAAACCTGATTTTTCTGCCAGTAGCTATTCCTAGATGTCTTATATAAGTAATGCCTTCCTTAATATCATCTTGACACAGTTACATAAGTTTTCAGACACTCTGACTTATACAAACAGTATCCTTTTCATTTCTAAGAGTCAGTCACATTTATTTTGAAAACTTCAATATCATGCCTGATTCAAATCTCTTCTCTCCACTCCCGCCCCCACCCCAAGCCCAGGCAGAGCCTTGACGTGACTGATCTGAATGGGAGGGGTAGGCTGCGTGATCTGACGTCTATGGGGTGGGTCTGAGGGAGCAAGAACAGAACAAAAAGCACCCTCCTGATGGGCCAGCCCTACCTGAATTGTGGCAGCACTGCCAGGGTTTGGCAGTAATTGCTGTTTTCACCCGTTGTGTATTCACTCAAGGGTAGCTGGCATAGATGGATTCTGGCTCCAACGTGGCCCACTGGTAAAGAGTTCACTACCCCCAGCTGATCGTCCCCAATTCCCTGGTGCAACAGACATCCCGAAAAGGGATAAAAATGATAGTCACCCTTTTGGAAGGTTGCCCTTTTTTAAAAAACAAGAATTCTCCCAGGATCTGGATGGCCTGGGGAAAAGCAAGCAACTCCTCTACAGAAACATGAGTGAGAAGACGTCCTCTCTTCTTGCATTGACTGTGTGGAGAGAGGATGGTTGGTGGTAGAGCTGATTTCTGAATTTGTTTCCATCTTAAGCCTGCAGGGAGGTAGCTGAACCACCTCAACCTTGCTCTGAACTTAGAATGTAGGATTATAGCCGTTATTCTGGGACAAGCTGACAGCTTGTTTGTTAACACATGTATCACCTATATTAAAAATAAAATAATTATAATAATGTATGGCCCATGAAATGATGGTAGAGGGGTGCGCAGAGAACATTTTCTTAACACAGAAGCCTACAAAGAAGAATCACGGACAATTTGCTAAGTTATAATTGGAAAGTAGACATTTTCCTACTGGAAATGCAGAGGTGGAGCGAGGTTTCTCCACCTTGGCATTACTCATACATGGGACGGATAATTCTTCGTTACGGGAGACAAACATGCTTTCCTGGCCTCTACACACTAGGTGCAGGTAGCGCCCTTCCCAAGTAATGACAAACGAAACTGTCTGCAGACATTGCCAGCTGTCTCTTGGAGGGGACAAATTTGCCCTCATTGAAAACCACTGGGGTGGAGTCTTAAAGGCAGAGGGAAAATCATAACCAAAGGTGCCAGGTGTGAAACAGCATGCCATTTCTGAAAACTACACATAATGCCATACTACTGGGGTATGAAGCGCAACACAGGGAGCGCTGGGAGGTAGGAATGAGAAACACAGGAGCCTGGTAACGGAGGGTCTGGTAGGGCAGATGTGACGCGATGCCCTCCCTGTGGTGATGGGGGGGGCCTCAGAGAGAGAATTACATCATCTGAATGAATTTCAGACAGATGGTAAGAGGACACGGAGAGAGTACAACTCGGGGCGATTGGGCCACGCAGGAGCTATGTCACAAGTCAAAACGCAGACGATGAAAAGCCCCTGAACTGGACGAGTGGAAGAAGGGGCAGGAATAGATTGAAATGTATGTAGGGAGCCTGGGTGGACGGTCCTGCCACTGATGGAAAGAGGACACTAAAGGATGGGCTTTCAGGTTCCGTATTGTGGGGGCTTTCTTGTTGGTTAATTTCAGAGCTCCGGCTATGGAAATCTATTTCATCTTGACAGTTTTCTGAATTTCCCAAGGATGAAATTTTCTGAGAATTCAAACAACAAGGATGCTTATATTTTGATTCTTGCTACTTTAGGTAACTTGTTCAACACACAAACCACCACAAACAACACAGCTGTGTTTTGTCAATATACAATCCCTCATTGCCATTGTGACATTATTCCCACATTGGCCAAACTGCCCATGAAAAGTTGTCGTGTCTTTGCTATTATCTCTGGAAAGCAATGAAAAAGAAAACATGAGAGAGGCCAAGGTGTTATAAGGAGAAGGAGGGGGCTCCTCGCAAAAAATATGATACAGACGACATTGCCCCAGGTTGGCACTTTATCTTGGGAGAGAACATGGCTACAAATTTGCTTTGGTACATTACAAATTAACTCCAATGGAAACTCATTTCCGAAGAGGAAAATCGTGGAGCAACAGTATAGATACAAAAGTAAAGCAACCTTGTCGTAGAATTGATAAGCCAATATCATGGGCATTTTTGTTTTGTTTTGTTTTTTATTTTCTAATATTTTCATTATTTCAAAATATTGAGGGGGTACAAAAGTTTTTTGTTACATGGATACACTCTGTAATGCTGAAGTCAGGGCTTTCAGTGTGCCCGTCACCAGGACAGTGTTCACTGTACCCAATAGATAGGCTTTTATCCCTCACCCCCCTCCCACTCTCCTCCTTTCTTATTAATAGTTTCCAATGTCCCTTACGTCTTTATGTGCCCGTGTGCACTCATCATTGAGCTCCTGCTTATTAGGGAGAACATGTGGTGTTTGTTTTCCCATTCCTGAGCATTTTTAATGTGCTGTATGGGGCGAATCTTTTAAAAGGAGCTTTGTCTCCTAAATAAACTTTTCATGGTAAGCAACCCAGGAAGTTAAGCTCCCCTCATTAGCCTCTTTTTCTTTTCTTCTCAGTGGCCCAGATCATTTAAACTGATAAGCAGCAGCTGAACTACACAAAACGCTCCTGGAAAACAGCAGCTAAGGGAGGACAGGAAACAGGCAGAATTCTGCTCTACTGACATAAATCTCCAAATGCAAATCCACACTCTGGCATATGTGGCTACAACAGTGCCCCCAAATGACACAGAAATGCATTTGCCCAATTTCTTTAAGTATATTTTTCATGCGTTACCATCACAAGAACATAAAAAGGATTCCATTTCCTACTTGACATATTCATTTCCAATGGCTTGCATGTCCGAATGAAGATTTGGAGACTGTCCAAACAGCACACAATGATGTGAGAGGAGGAAGGAAATGAAGAAGGTAGGGCGAGGAGTGGGAGGGGTTAAGAGCAATTTGCATTTCCCTTTATGTTCCACTTTTGTTTAACAGGCTATAATCAATAACACTACTGATGTGGTTTCAGCTAAGTTGCAAGCAATGCTGGTGTTAGCACTAGGAGAGCTGATTTCCAGGTTAAAATATTATGTATGGGGTAGGGTAAGGATGTCTGCGTTTCTAAGGTATCCCTTGGTTAATGGCATCTGTGTTTCATTCTTGGTTGCCCATTGCAAATTGCTTCACTTTTCTACAAAACATAGTCCTAATTGGTAAAATGGAAAGAATGCAGCCAGCACTTCTCTGTGAGTAGAGGCTATACTTGATGTCTAATCTGACCTCTTTAGAAATACCTCTAGGGCAGTGCCACTTAAAGTATGTACCATGGACCAGCAACATCAACATCACCTGGAAATGTATTAGAAACTCTGAATGACAAGCCCCACCCCAGATTTTCTGAATGAATGAATTAGAATTTATGATATTGGTGGTTTAAGGACCACACTTTGAGTAGCACTGCCCTATAACCATGTTGCTGATCTGCAAACTGTTTCGAGTCTACTGTTAGGTAAGTACAGAGTACAGACTTTGGGTGTAAGCATTTAAACATTTACGGTCATTTGACCTGGTGGCTGCTACATCCAAGCACATAAGCAGTGGACACTCATATCCTTCAATAGGAGTGGACCAGTGGGGATTTCAGGCCTTGTGTGGTGAGTTGGATGTGGCACAAGTTGGTACCAGTCATGGACAACAGAAGCACTGATAGAGTTTGGATATTTGTTCCCTCCAAACCTCATGTTGAAATTTGATCCACAATGCTGGAGTTGGGGTCTAGTGGGAGGTGTTTGTGTCATGGGGCAGAACCCTCATGAATGGCTTGGTGCCCTCCCCATGGTAGTGAGTGAGTTCTCACTTTAGGCAAGAACTGGTTGTTTAAAAGAACATAGACACCCCCTCCTCTCTCTCTTGCTCCCTCACTTACCATGTGACACACCTGCTTTTCCTTTGCCTTCCACCATAAGTAAAGCATCCTGAGGCTGTCACCAGAAGCAGATGTTGGTACCATCCTTCTTGTACAGCCTGCACAACCATGGGCCAAATAGTCCTCTTTTCTCTGTAAATTACCCAGCCTCAGGTATTTCCTTCATAGCAACACAAATGGACTAATACAACTACTCAGTCAGGATGGATTTTAAAAAAGAAAAGAAAAAGGAAACTAGTCCTTCATCACAGTGTTTGAAAAACACTACTCTAGAGCAGGGGTCAGAAAACTTTCTATAAAGGACCAGATAGTAAATATCTTAAGCTCTGTAGGTCATAAGGCCTCTGTCACAACTACTCAATTTTGTCACTATAAAATAGCAATGGACTATCCATAAGCAAATGAGTGTCACTGTGTTTCAATAAAACTTTAATCACCAAAACAGGTGGAGGGCCAGATTTGGCCATATTCTGTGGTTAACTCTTATTTTATTTTTTTTCTTTTCTCTGTGCCACATCGAAGTTGAGAATAACTCCTATTTTAGAGGATGGGTGTTAGCCAAATACAATGCCACCAGAAGATTATGCTAAATCCACTTTATCCAGTATGAACCCTTATTTTTGAGAACCCAAGAGAAGATGGAACACACATCCACCATCCCTTACTTTTGTCAGTGATTTTCCCTACTTGCAGTGGCCATAGCAGAAATCGAACCTGCTCTTCCCCTTATGTTCCTATAATAGTGGGAAATCTCTTAGGACAAGGCCGAACACATCTGGACAACCCTCAACTACCACCATAGCAAAATAAAAGGAAATGTCCATATCAGAGAAGGAAAAAGTGAAGTCCGGCTTCCTCTAGGTCAGGGTTCTGCAAACTATGGCCCATGGCCTATATCCAGCCCACTGCCTATTGTAAATAAAGTTTCTTTGGAACAAAGCTATGCCCATTCATCTACACCTTGCCTATGGCTACTTCCAAGCTACAATGGCAGAGGTGAGTAGCTGCAACTGAGACTTTATGGCTCACAAAGCCGAAAATATACACTATTTGAGTCTTTACAGAAAAGTTTGCCACCTCTGCTATAGTTCCTCCTCCCATGACTGGCAGCCCCTTGTTCCAGAAAGCTACCAGCAAATGGATAAGATGATGGGTTTCTGTTACCATTAATAGGACTGTCGCTACTTCCTTTGGAAAATCTTCCTCTGCTGAGCAAACTGGCACAGACAGGGAGGCTTCTTGCTGAGTTTCTCCCAAGTTTCTTAGTGGCTTTCAAGTTCCTTTTAAGGAAGTTATTTTTCTATTAAAACTATATAGACAGAGTTACTTATTCATGAGGCAGTCTATTGGCCATGTAAAGGCAGCAATAATCTGGTGCCTTTTTACATTAAATTCATACAAAGAATATTAAAAAGCCTGACAATCGAAAAGGTTGAAGGACAGACCATATCAACTTTGCGTCTAGACCTCTGGAACAGTCCCAAAGTGGGTGAAGGGATCAGGAAGAACAGTTGCTAAACAAATGGAGTCTCTTATTTCCCAGACAATATGGGACTGTTTCTGTCAAAGCTTCAAAGAATTGAAAGCATCATAAATACATGGAACAAACTTCAACAAACAAAATCTTCCGGCCTTCGAATTCATTGCAACACTCCTAACATGGCAGGAAAGTAGGCTGCGATGGTTTGGGTAAAAGCAGAAATCCACAAAAAAAGCTCTATGTAACATGGTGTTAACAAAACACAGTTGTTTCACTTTTAGAGAGTTGGAAGGAAGCAAGTGCTGCATCAGTTACCAAAACTTCTGCAGCGGTTCCTTATAAATGCTGCTAGTGCCACCTTCTGGTCATCTGCTGCTATTGCATGCCCCTTGTGGCAAGGCCTCCTTTTCCCCAATCCACAGAATAAAGAATATGGCAGAATCATGGCCCCCTAGAAAAAGAGAGCTTCAGGGGTCTGTAGAGATCTCTACAGTTTACAGAGCCCAGACCAAAGTTGCCTTTGAAGTGACTTTTAAGACTGCACATACTTGAGACCATAATTTCGCCACATTGGAAAGACCAGGAACATTTCCAATCCAAATTCTTTTTTTTTGTTGTTGAAGTCAGTGTTACTGATGATGATTGTTTTTTTATTTCAGCGTGCCACAGGGGTACAAATTTTTAGGTTACGTATATTGCCCTTGCCCCACCTGAGTCAGAGCTTCTAGCATGTCCATCCCCCAGACGGTGCACATAGCACCCATTAGGTGTGAATATCCCCCCGCCTCCTCCCCACTCCCACCTGCCCGACACCTGATGAATGTTATTACTATACGTGTCCAATCTGAATTCTTGGCTCCAAAAGCTTGAGAACCCTCCACCAGCAAAGGAGCTATGACTATGTGACTAAGATTTTGTTCCCTCCCGGCTCTCCCCAAAGGCAGCCAGGCAAAGGACAAGTCAGTGGAGAAGGCAAAAGTTGAATCACTATATGGAGCCCCTTTCCTGATACAAAGAGGAAAGCAAGCCCCACACAACTCGTAGGTTTTAGACCAAGTTTCTTTAGCCAGGCTGCCACGTTTTCCATGGGAGTATTTTAGGGGCCAAAGATTGGTAGGAAAGCTAATTGTTCTGTTTTGTAACTCCTGCTGCAGAAATTAGGTTAAATAAATAAACAGAGGAAGCCCCCGGAACCTGCTGGGCAAAGCCCTCCTACATAGCACATGAGTAAAACCCATCTTATTCTTTCCGGAACAGGAGCTCTCTGCCCTCCCTGCCTTCAGGTTCAGTCACATGCTGGATAGAGAACAGAGCAGGGCCCAGCTGAGAGGTTTTGAGGAGGGAGAGTAGGAAGGGAAGGCTTAAAGCATGACAGGGAGGGAAGGCCCAATGGGGAATATAGGAGGACCAGGAGGAGAGCAAGTTTAGCTGTGTCTCCCTTGACAGAATTGTAGGCCCGGCCTCCCTGTGCTAAATCTTTTTGCTCTTGATTTGAAAAACATTTGGCTTCCTGAAAAGTAAAAACTATCAGAGGCCTTTACTTAATCCATCTTGCACATCCTCAGAGTTGACGTCAACAAGCCACAAAGGGAGTTTCTACCAGTCCTCCCTGGGCCAAGTAATGATGGCAGTGAGACAGGGCTGGTGTGGCCCCGGATCCCCCAGGGAGGGAGCGGAAGGATGTTCACAGGGATCCTCTGGGCTCTGTCAGGAAGAGGGAGAAACACATCCTTTAAGGAGAAAAGGCATTTGTCTCAAAGAAAAATGATTGTATTGGGGGGAAATGTCACACATAATGAAGCCGACCATTGGTAAAGGAAGCAAGCTGATATGTCTTCAGAATCTTAGAAAAATAGTATTTGGGCTCAGAATATATTGTTATGATTTATAATTATAGCTATGATTTATTGATGGACACTGTTTAATCAGATAAGCATTTGTTACACCTATTTTACCAGTGATGAAACTGAGGTTTAAAGAAGTTCAGTGACTTTTCCAAGGTCAAAAGGGAGTGGGTAGAAATAAATCCAGCTCTGTCTCCAAAGTCTATACTCTGTTCCACTCTTCCACCCACCTCCATGATTATAGCAGTAGGTTCATTCTCACAAAATAAAGTCTGCAAAATGAGCACCTGGATTGGCACGTCTGCATTTCAGAAAGAAGACTTGAAACACAGATTTCCACGTAGGGATCACAGATTTGCAAAGTGTTCCTATGGACAACTCAATCCTGACCTCTAAATTTCCAGCTGAAATGGACCCAGGGCTTTGGAGCTGGCTCTAGCAACAGCTCTTCTTGCAGCCAGAACCATAGTAGCTATTCCAACTCTTGCTAAGCACCTTAGTTCAGGCTGCTATAGCAAAGTACCATAGACTGGGTGGCTTATAAACAGAAACTTATTTCTTGCAGTTCTAGAATCTGAAAGTCTGAGATCAGGGTGCCAGCATGATCAAGTTCTTGGAAAGGGCCTGTGCCAGGTTGCTGACTGCTGGCTTCTCATTGTATCCTCGCATGGCAGAAAGAGGACAAAATCATTCTCTGGGGTGTCTTTTATAATGGCACTAATCCTGCTTACAAGGGTTCAACCCTCATGACCTAACTACCTCCTAAATATATGAATGTTAGGAAGACACAAACATTCAGTCTGCTGAACCAACATCTCCACAGTGACCAGAGAAGACCCCAAAGATAGCACAAAGACCCAGACAAGCACTCATTACCCTGCGCAGATCTTGAGTCTGCCCCCACTGAAACCCATGTGCACTGTAGGCAGCAGAAAGTGGAGGGGCAAATCTTTGAAAAAAAATCTTTTTTTGGTAAGACATTTGAATATTGAATTTGCTTGAGTATTTATCTGAAATACACTTGAGCTAACCTAACTGATACTACTTAAAAACAGAAATACCAAGATACCAAGAACTGGCAAGTTCTAGATTTATTTTTTCATGCTACTGAATGGATTATGGGATACAAGACGAGGTCACTGATAGGAAATAAAGAATACTACCTTGTTTTGTTTCTTTTATTTTGTACATTTAAGTCGTGATGCATAAATGTTGTCCCATTTGTACTTGTGTATTTGCGTGTGTGTTTATGTCCAATAGCCTCATTTCCTTTTTGACACGGTGAATCCTGACCTCAGCAAAAGATTTTTTAAAGTCTCCCATCATATCTTTGTGGACAATATGGAGAACTGCAGGCTGGATGATAAAACACTTATGTGAACTCTCATGCTTCCTATATTTTGTTCCTTTTGGGGCACCAGATTTTCAGGGAGACATTAACAAAGTGGATTTCCTGTAAGAGAATGACCAGAATAATGAAGCATCTGGTAATCCTATCTTAGGAGGGATGAATGCATTATCTCAGAGGAATGAAGCCTCTGGGTGAAGGGGAGAAGGGGCTATGTATCTGTGAGAAAGTGGAATGAGTGTCTCTTGGAGGCAACCAAAGTTCGAACCATGAATCTTTCTTTACTACAAAGTACTTTGTGTCATCCACACACTCTTCCTATGCTCTGCGTTGTAACTCCATCATTTTCTACAATATCTGCAGGTCAGAGTGGGCAGCGCAGGGTGCTGGAAGGTAGAGAGCCAGAGCTAGAGAGAAGAGTGTAGCAAACATGGAAACGCTGGGAGAAGAATCAGCAGCCCCAGGGAGGAGTTAATATTCACAAAGTAAGCCCATATTCTAGATATGGCACCTTTGGTGCAAGTTGGAAAGGCAGGCAGCAGGGTTCTATCACAGAGAAGCAGAGGGAATGTGGCTTCAGAGGGTCATGCAGGGCGGAGATGGAAGGAGGGCCAAATCTGGAGCAGGCTGTATGCAGGGAAATCCTTCCAGAACTGGTGGCAGTGGTTAGAAACAGGGCCGTGCCCTGGATGTGGATCTAGAAGGCACACAGCTGGAAAGCAATACTCAGCCTCCCTGGCTACAAGGGAAATTTCCCAACAACCTACCAAAGGAGCAAGACATGGAGAAAGCCAGGAGGAAGGGGATGAGTCTGTCCCAGAGGGGATATAGGAATAAGCCCCATTCCTAGACCTGCTAGCCCATGGACTTGCCTGAAATTTCACTTTAGGATGATAATTCCTTTGACTTAAATGTAAATAGTCCTTAAGTGTTTCTTATCAAAATGCCTGAATCCTTGGGAAAATAATATATTAAACCATTTCAATGCATTAATAACAAAATGAGGCTTAGTTCCAGCAGTGGCACTCATTTCCAGTAGTGGCAGCTAGATGGGATCTAGGCTGCGAGATTAGTAACCTTTGTTTAGTTTAGATGACTCCTTTGGGAAAGCCAAATGAGGGCATGAGGCACTGCCTGGGGCTGGAGAACCTTTGCAGGCAGAGCAGAGAGGAGCCCAGACTGCAGGGTAGCCTGAGAGCCTGTGGTATTTGGAAGAAAGGCAGGTAAAGGATGAGGCCCAGGAAACAGGAGAAGGGCAGTAGAGGCAGATGTGTGAGGGCCCCAAAGGCAAACCTCATCCCCATCACAGTTCAACTGAGAACCAGGCATACCCATTGCTGCTTTATTTCAATCTTTCTGACAGCAGCAAATGTATGTGTGTTCACTCAGTGAATTTCTCAATCATTAGAAAAATTATTCTTAACAGAATAGCTAAAAAAAAAAAAACAAAAAGCCACTTGTTCATTCATAAAACATACTCTCCAGTATTAGATTGTTTTACTTGAAGTCCTTAAAACTAAAAATTAGACATTGCCTTTTGCAAAATGCAAGGACCCAATCTCCCTCTGTCTATTTTTCATACTCAGAACCTAGAAAATAACTAGAAAATCAGCAGGTAAGGGAATCCCTCCAGGAAGCCAAACTAAATGCTCCAAAGTCAGTGTATTAAATACAGACACTTGGATTATGTGTGAGCCGTTCAAGGTCTCCTTATCTGAGAAACGGAAGATAAGAGGGAAGCCCACAAATCCTAAATCAGCTACGCTGATATTTATAAGTGACAATTATCAGAAAAAAAAAATAGAGAAATACCATAAAACTAAACAGAAAGCCTAATAACCTGGGGTCATCTGCACAAACTGAAAGAGCTCTAGTTGTTTCAAAGTCCTTGAGGACATTGGAATGTTAAAGTTCACAACTAAGGCTCAGTTATTAAGAAAGGAATGAGATTAAATGATTTTAGGAATACTTACCTCCAAATAAACCTCACGACCTGTATTATCTGCATCCTATGTTGGCGTCCTTCTAGCACTTGAAATTATTTAATGTCTTAAATGTATCCCTGGGCAGGTCGGAGTTCATAAGGTTAAACAATCACTGAACTCAAGTCTTGGAGTGACGAGAGGTGAGTCAGGCGCTGTGCTGGGAAAACATGCGGAAAGGGTTAATGTGCCACGTAAGCTCAGATCAAAATGGGCCACGGGGATCTCCCAATGAAGAGAATTTGTCATACAAATAGCATAGTACAAAATGACCCCAGAGGGAAAGGATTAGAGAATCACCAAACTGACCTATTGGCAATGGTCCTTCACTTCTGAAGCCAAAGGCAGGGCATCATCACAGAGGCTCCCGATCAAACCGGGTAGTCAGGCCCACTGGGTATGGGTCTTCTCATCCCAACTCATCTGCCAAGATCTGACTCTGACTTAGCTATTCCCTAGAGAGGATGCTACAATCTGAACATTTGCATCCCCCAGAATTCATATGTTGAAATGCTAACCCCAAGGCAACGGTATTAGGAGGTGGGGCCTTCTGGAAGATGATTATGCCATGAGGGCAGAGCATTCATAAATGGGATCAGTACCCTTAAAAAAGAGGCCCAAGGGAGCTCATTTGTCCCTCCCACCACAGGAGGACATGGTGAGGTATCACCTATGAACCAGGAAATCTTCTGGTACCTTGAACTGAGCCTCAAAAACTGTAATAAATTTTTATTGTTTATAAGCCATTCACTTTACAGTATCTTGTCCTTTGACTAAGACAGAGGAGTCATGTATCGTAGGTCTGAAAAGAGCTCATTCCACCCCATCAAGCGAGTTCACATCAAAGATACACCAGCTCATGGAACACCATTTACAAGAGGTTTACTGGGATCCCTAGGACTGAGATGGGAGGAAACAGGATGTACTCTATTTGGTACACTCCATCTCAAGGTACATTTTTAGGAAAGCCTATATATGAAGAATGTTAAATACGACTGGCCTCATCCAGGTCAGCAGGGAAATTTGAAAACCTACCAAGTCCTGAGAACGGTACATTTTATTGACCCAACAGGGCTTTTACAAAATATTGTTTCTTTTTTAATAAACCATTTTAAAAGACAGAAAATTGTGTGTTTTTAAATAAGATAAGTTTTGGTACCCATGGTAGACATCAATCATTGCCTTCCCGCTTCCCTGTGCCATCTCACACTCCAGTTGTCATTTGGGAAGCTGGCCATTGCCGCCTTCCAGTCCACTGGATGGTTCCGGCCTCCCCAGCCTCCGGGGAAGAGTCTGTGACCCAGGCCTAAGGCAACCAGCATTTCCTTGCCTCACAGTCAAGGTTCAGAGGTGGGTGTGACCTAAATCAGTTCAATCAGCGTTAATCCTGATGTTTTACAGCATCACCTGGAAAAGAGGCCAAGAGTAGCGAGGCTGTGAGGCGGGAGCAGCTGCAGCAGTGCTGCTGACCACAGGGAATTTAATCCAGAAGCGGCAGAAATGAGAGGCGGAGAGAAACAGGGTCCTGGCGACCCCATCAGAGCCCCTTCCTCAAACGGCCCTACTGATACCTTTCACTTTCAATTACCATTAAATTCCCCTTTTGCTCAAGCTCATTTTGGTGGATTTTCTGTTAATAACCACTAAAATCGCTGGCTGTAATGATTTCGTATAAGTGAGATGTTACTGTATGGAAATCAATATAGAGCCAATATATTGTACATCACTTAATCTTTTCATTTGTGTCTCTAGATCCCGTTTTCCTCTTATGCTAAACCCCAGGAATTATGAATTCTCCCTGACCAGAGGACACCTGTTTTTTTGCAGTTGTAACCTAAAGCACATTGGATTATTTCTTGTCTTCTTATAACTCCAAATTAGAGATCATATTTTCTCACTAAATTTTCTTAAATTTTTTCTCACAAAAGTTTTCCTTAATTTTTTCTTAAAATTTTCTTAATTTTTTTCTTATAATTTCCTTAACTTCTTTTCACTGAAATCTACTATGTAATATTTTCTCTAGAATAAAAACTTTTCCCTGAAATTGCAATGAGTGAAAACATTGCCTTTGAAATAGTAGATAATACATAAATTACTCTTAGGGATTATCCTCAAGGATAATTATTTCATGGGGTCTGCATAACCCTAAACTGTGTATAAAATGTATAGAAGTAGCTTAAAAAGTGATTAGAAGAAGGAAAAAAAACCTGCAAGTAAAACAGTAAAACCTATTTCAGACATGTCTTTCATCCACTAATGTGAGTCTAGTGCACAGGGTTACTGTAAATTGACCAGGTCTTAAGTTGTCATCTTCAAGCCCAACTCACCTCGCATTGACCTCGGAGCCAGTTCTGAGACCTTCCACAAGGTCAACCTAATTCTCCTCTGCCAGGCCAGGCTGGTTCTTTCTCTGCACAGCAGTGCTCACACACCCCAGCTGGGAAAGCTTTCAGTGTTTCTTTTTGAATGAGCATAAAGTGCCTATTGAAACCAAGAAAGCCACCTTATTGTGGAGTTGACCTCACCACTCTGCCGCAGTCCCCAGAGGTATGTACAGTAGCAGAAACTAAGGAAATGACATTCAGCAGTTTTTTGCAAATGAAATTTGAGAAATTTGCACAATATATGTGGAGCCCGTTGTTCATATCTAAGCTTATTATCTGTTTTCCTCCTGAGAACACAAAAGAGTTCCTGAGAGTGAACAGAAATCCCATTGGATGAGGGGAAACCTGAGGGGCCTCCCTGAGGACTCTTCACGACAGGCCTCATTTCATTCCAAATGACTTCAGCAGAGGCTTATTTAAAGAAGGTCACAGGTGTTTACCTTTCTTCCCTGTCTGTTTCAATCTGTTTTATGGAGAAGGAGAGAAAATGCCAATGCCAATATTCATTTTTGAGCCCTCAATGTATCCATCCTGCAGATTTTTTAATGGAAGGATAGACTTTTAAAACAGCAAAAGAAAATGTCATTGGAATAGACTTAAGCTTTATTTAGACTTAAGATAGATTTTTTTACCTTAGCTACACTGGACTACAGCCACATAGTCTTGTCATTTCTTACAAGTGGTGCTTTGTCAGAACAGAATAATGGTGGGAATTTATGGCCTAACACATCCTTAAATATTTCCCACTTCTGATAACACTGCAATGCTGTTCACGTAAACAATTGCACAGGGGATGAGAAGACAGTGTAGTTTACAAAGTTAGTTATTTGATTATTAGGCTAATGCCTGTAAAGTAAGATATAAATAATCTAAAAGAGTGGGTGTTCCAAAATCTATCTATATTTGCCCTTGTTTATGTGTTTATGTCTGGTAATTAACCTCAATTAATGTATATGTTTTTGTTCAGTAAATATTAATTAAATGCGTACTTTATGCCAGGCACTGTCTTAGGTGCTATATACATACTAAAATGAAGAAGAAATTACTGCCTTCAAAGGTTTCACCCTCTGATAAGGAAAACAAGAAAACAGACAAGATTCTATAAAGTAAGTAAATACCATAGAATTTTGAGTAAAATGTATGTATATTCCAGGTGCAAGTGTTATCAGAATGGGTTAGACAGCTAACTGCCAAGAAGCTTTTCAAGAAGCTTACCTCAGTAAATTTCCACTCATGTGTACTTCTCTGCACCCTGGAAAATTCAGAAACCTGATTTTGACAGCACACTGAGTGTGAATCTATCTCTGGGACATCAACTTATATTAACTGAGCTTATATTAACACTAAAGCATACCCCAGAATTGAAATTAACTAGTTTACAATGAAACCTAGCATTGTCTTGTAGATCGTGGACAGAGGGCTTGAGATAACACAACCAGATCATTCTGCTTCTGAAGACAGATCTATCTACACATTCTCAATGTTGGTTATACTTAGGAAAGTGTTTAGATGAGTACAGAATCAAAACTAGGGGAATTATTTGAATGTAACATATGTTTGATGACTTTAGGCTATGACAACCTGAGGCATCCATCTCAACACTAGAGATACCTGCTGAGAATACTTACTTAAGACAATGGTCACCCTACCTCCAGCCAAGGTAACGGCATGCTTTTCATGCGGACCAAACTACTTTCCTCACCAATTTATTTTTTAAGTTTTAATATACCTCATTTTAATATATGTACATATCTTTCCAACTATAAACAAATTAAGGACAAAATATAAATTATCCATAATTACCTCCTGGAGTTTAGAATGTATTCTCCCCCCAATCTTTATTACATTCATAAAGATAGATTAACAGACAGATCTATAGATATATAGATCTATGTATGTGTGTATATATATATTTATATATACATATATATATTTAAAATAAATAAGCAGGAGGCCATTAGCCTGAGGCTGTCCCTGTACTTTGGGTTCCTGTGTAACAAACCACACCTAATTTAGGAGTCTATATTTGTAACAAATAGCTAGGTTTCAGGAATCACAAACAGCTGAGCTTCAGCCAATCACAGATAGTGAACTGATCAAACCATGCCCAAATAAGACAAATGCTTCATCATGCCTTGCCCAAATAAGGCAAACACTTAGATGTAGCCAATCAGATAATTTCTCTACTTTGCTTCCATGTTTGACCTATAAAAGCTGGCTGCTGAGTCTACTGGGCAGAGAGAGCTCTGTGAACCTTTCTGGTTCTGAATGCTGCCCAATTCATGAATCATTCTTTGCTCAAATAAACTCTATTTAATTTGTCTAAAGTGTGTGTGTATATATATATACACACACACACACACACACACACACACACATATACATGTATCTCCCATGGTAGTCTACGGATTCTTTCATGTCAGCGTGGTGTCATACCCAAAGATATTTTAGTTCAACAGCTAAAATACTTGAAAAGTAACTTAAATATTTGAAATAGTCTCTTGCAAAAAAAAAAAAAGAGAAATATTATTTTTAGCAGAAATTCATAAAACCCCTTTTATCTCATTTGAATTATTCTCTTAATCTCTCACACCTAAAATTCTCCCCCACCAAAAAAAAAAAACATAATCCCCCTCATTCAGTCTCTTTAAACCAACAACCTCTCTTGCTCACTTATTTCTTCTTGGTCCTTTTCCAATGCAAATCTGACTATTACCGCAATCAGCATCAGCACTATTTAGCATATATCTTCCCCACTTATCTATAAGCAGAGTTAGGGAAATGACCATGTCTTTCCTCTTTCCCACTGAGTCCCAGTGCCATGAAGAGTGTGCTTAATACAGTTGTTGATCATTGAACACACACACATACACACACACACACACACACCTGTGTTCTATAAAACTGTGTTCTATAAAACAGTGTTTTATAGAATTTAATTAATTCTCTATATACATTGAATCATTTATATTTTACTTGTGAGCAATTTTTCAAGTCATAATTTTTCCTATAGACCACTTCTTATTGGTTGCATAATATTCCATTATAGAACTGTTCCATAATTTCATCATTTCCTTGATTTTTTTCACTTCTGTCTGTATACATAATGCAACAATAAACATCATTGCATACAATCATCTCTGATTATTCCCAGAGAATTATTTTCTAAAAGTAGAATTGTTGGACTTGACTCAATATGAACTTTTTAAGACCTCAATACAGACTGCCAAATTGGCTTACAGAACAGTTGCAAGAATTTCATTCCCACTGCACATGAGAGTGCCCTTTCCCTGAACCTTTACTAGCACAGAGTACAGGGGGTTGTTTTGTTTTTATCTTTTCAAAATTGAAATTTGAGAAATAATGTATTTCTTTTGGATATATTAGTACTTTCAATAAGCACTGACTTGACTTGGGAGGCGATATGTATTAAATCCTATATTGTAAGTTATGCAGTTAAAGTTTCCAAGGTGACCCTATGTCCTCTATTTCCAAGTTGATGCCTTAAATATTTTTGGAACAAGGTGGAGTATGAATGAATACATCTTCCAAGTTCTTCGTGAGCACCTTGCTGCTGCTCTCAGGATAATAGTGTGATAGAAACACGTAAGAAAAATTCTAGAGAGAACATGGAGAGCTTTTTGGAGAAGAAAAATAATCAAAGTGAATCTTGAATGAAAACTCTTTAACAGTTAGGCAATGGAGATATGGGCATGCGTGTGCTAAATTGCTACCTTAGCAGCCTTCGTCCTGGCATCCAGGCCCTTGCATAGTCCCCTCTCACACTAACTCTGAGCTTAGCCACCTGACCTGCTTTGGCCAAGGGAACATCAGCAGATACAACACAGCAGAACCTTTATAAGCACCTGTCCACTGGGATTTGCCCATGATCATGTGAAAAGCCCAGGTGAAAGACCATAGGGAAGAGGATTCGGTCATCCCAACTATTCCAACTGCAGTACCAGACATATGAGTAAGGCCATTATGGACCATCCAGTCCCAGCTAAGCTGCCAACTTACTGTAGCCACATGAGAGAGCTCAAATGAGACTAATAGAAAAATCACCCAGACAAATTAGTGTTGTTTTTAGTCATAAATCTAGGCGGTTTGTTATGTAGCAATTAATACCTGGTGCAATACATTCCAGGCATGAGCAATGGTACCATTTCACATTTATCGAGTACTTAGAGTGCACTATCCTGAGGCGGAGACTCACATGTTAATAAAAATAACTATATAATGTGACAAAGACTGTAATATTTGATAGGTAGTGGCAAAAGAAGGAGTTCTCTACTCTATTTTGGTTAGTCAAAGGCTTCACAGGAAAGAAAATACATGAATTTTGTCTTAAAAGATAATCCAGCAGACTAAGAAGGAAAAGATTCTACTAGGTACAGAAAACAATGAGGGTGTAGAGGTGAGAAATCAAACAGGATGTTCAGGTACATGCACATGATTTTATCCAGTAAGAGTAGAGGTAGGTACTAGAGAGAAGCAAAAGATGAGCTCTTTCTATTCAGGTAAGGATTAAATAAAATTTTAGTACCCCATTTTATAGATACATGTGATAGTGTCGGAATAGAAGTCAATCTGTACTCTTAAGCCTATACTATTCTGACTCTCTAGAATGTCCAATGTGTTTCTGCAGTATCTAAATGCATCACTGGTCTATAAATGTCACATTTCAGTTTGATCATTTGTGACGAGGTATTAAGTTGGGAAGAAGTATTCAGCAGTGTTAGATCATATCTCACCTTGGATAGTTCATTCAGCAATAAGTTCATTCCAGTAAATTCCTCATTCTATGTCTAATATCTAACCTATCACATAATTCAGCAAAACTTTAGAAAATTATTCTTAGGATTATTATAGCAACCTGATACGACTTAATCCAACAAACAAATTTAGCAAGATTTGGAGAATGGATATAGAAATCTGAATGATAGCCAAAAAGTAACATGAAATCAGCAATAGCCTTTAAAAACTTAAACTAATTATTTGTATTAATTTAAGGATTAGATCCAAAGTTGTTTTAAACAAGCCACTAAAATTTTGGATATGTAGTCACTGAGAGTAAAATGAAGCAGCAGCATAGAATCCTTATCTGGCAAGAGCAAGTTAATTATTAAGTCCTTAAACCTCATTTCCACATAAAGGTGGGATTTTACATTACTAGGAATATAATGTAAAAAATAAAAGAATAGTGTGAAGACAGAATCAAAATTTACTTTGTAAATATCCATGCTGTATTGGCTGTCCAACCATTTTTGGTGTTTGTAACAGAGAGGTCCATAACTTGTAATTTGGTCTTGGAAAATGTGCACGGCAGCAACCCCCAGCCCTGACCCCTACACAGATACACACTGTGAACATTAACTGACCCCAGAATAGACTGAGTGCCCCTTACCCTCATCAGTTGTTTATATTTACAGGGGAGTCTCTCTCTCTCTCTCTCTCTCTCTCTCTCTCTCACTCCAGATAAAGAATGACAGGCCATGCAACAAAATTAGTGAGGGTCAATAGAACAAGAGTCAGCAGTTAATCGATTACAGAAGGAAAGCTTCAGCGAAAGGAGACAGACTCCTGTTTTCTCAGGATAATCAAATGCCTGACTCATGTCGACTCATAAAATTGACTTTTTTTTTTTCTTGGTCTAATTGACTGATGCCTGGGTATTACATAAACCTTAGGTGTCCTCAAGATAAGACTTAAAACTATACTGCAAAAGCCAGACATCTAATTACTTTCATTCCACATGAGAAACAGCCCAGCGAAATGGAGGGATACCTTTCCCACCAAGAGGAGCCCTTGCTTTGAAAGTATCAAGGAGCTCTGCCTAAGCCCTATGGAGAACACTTTCTAAATGTTATGCTGAGGAGATGAAACTTCAGCTGTAAACAGTAAAGATGAAATTAGAACTACAAAATATTAATACATTATACACATAACTATCACTCTGAATTGTTCTGCTTATTCAAAATTGACTATACTGTGATATTTTATAACTTTAGATTTGATTTTAAATCATAGCATATTACACTTAGGAGTAACTTGCAACTTGTCTAGCCCTGTAAATCACTCAAAAGAGAAACCTCGTGTACTGTATCTCTGGAGATCAGACAAAAATGTACATGATGAAAGGAAGGAAAAATGAAAGACAGAAACCAGATTATTAAGGTAAAAAAAAATCTCAAATCAGCATATTTCATTTTGAATAGTTCTAATTATAAGAAAATTCTCCCATAAATTGGGGCTAAATATGATTCACGAACTTTCTACTCAATGATACCTTCTAGAAATTAATGTGCTTAATCTAGTATGCTTGGTTTCTGTGCACACAAAACAGTATAACTGAACTTGTTACATTTTGTTCTTACAAAATTTTTAGTATCTCTTAAGGAAGCCTCAGTTCAACTTCTATCTTTATATGCTAAGATTTTTTAAAAATTTAATTATACATCCTTAAAGTTAGTAGTTTCTAGATATTTTTGATCCAATACCTCCATCTAGTATTTTTAAGTACATCCTCAAATATATATATTTATAGATATATATTCACAAATTATATACATTTTACTATTAAATGTAGTATAAGACATGTACTGATATAAAATTTTAATTTAAT
The DNA here is from genome assembly GCA_004363605.1 of Indri indri. Classification (NCBI taxonomy): domain Eukaryota; kingdom Metazoa; phylum Chordata; class Mammalia; order Primates; family Indriidae; genus Indri; species Indri indri. The sequence continues at coordinate 26,732 of RJWJ010002681.1, forward strand.
AATATCATTTAGAAAAAGGTCTATACCACCAATTAAACAAAGTGGATTATATATACACATTTATCACCACCCTCATCCCAACTCTACAAAAGTGACAAAAGATTTAGCTATGACAGAAAACTGAAATCTTACAAATCATAGGGGGAAGGGAATTAGTTGAGAGAAGGGAAGTGACCAAAAAGGTAGCAAGTCAATTTACAGCATAAATTTTCAGAAAGACTTAGAAACTGGAGGCACCACATAAAAGTTTTGGTGTGGCTAAAAATATAAGGATTGAGATAGCCCATCTCCTCCCCACCTCCCCATGGAGCTAGGTGACTCGCTCACATGACATCCTAAACTATAGATCCTCGCAAAAGACAGGAAGTTACTTTCTAGATAGTTTTACAGGGTTGAGTGAGTCACTGTAGTGAAGAGAGAGTACTTAAGTTAAATTCTACATACAGAAAGGTGAGACCTCCAGCCCCTTTCCTTTACTTAGTTATCAGAATAACAGCAGTCAAGTTTATTGCATCCCTGCATGAGACTAAAGATTCCTTTCTGGAGAAATGGAACTGCTCAAAATAATAGCCATACTATTTGGCTATTTCAGAGTGAAAAAACTTGCTTATTGCCTTATTAACTTACCATGAAGATCTCCAACAGATAATAGTCAACCATACACTGAGAAACTCCATTAAGCTTTTTGTGTTTCATTCTTTAATATAAACAAAGAGCCAAGGGTCACCAGAAATTTGAGGAAGTCCTCTGACATTAAAAAACAGAGACAAAAACTGGCAGGGAAAATAAAAGAGACCCAGAAGAAACAGAGCACCATTTTTTTATTTGTTTGTTTGTTCATTTGTTTTTTAAAGCAAACTATAATCAGAGCTCTAAGAGAAAATATTGTATCCAGGAAACAATAATAATGTGCTCTAATCAAAAAATATTCATCAAAAAAGAAAGATTTTTTTCAGGAACAAAAATACATTAGCAAAAAATACTTCAATATAAGGAGTAGAAAATAAGGTTGACAAAATATATCAGAAAGCAGACCTAAAAGTGAAGAGATGGATCAGGAGTATGACATCAGCAAGTTGGCAGATTAGGAGTTTGCAGTGCTTTCCCCCTCTCAGAAACATCACTTTGAACAATCCATGCATGACAATATCTTCACAAAAGCTAAGGAATCCAGGTGAGATTATAACACTTGGGTGGAGCACAGAAATAAGAAAAGATGCATTGAATAGGGTAGATAGGAGAGTTTCACATGACCCACAACACCCCTCTCCCAAGCCTGCACAGCACAGTGTGAAAAGAGATACCTCCATGTGGGGAAGGAGAGTAAAGTGAGCACCCAGCTTCACCATGAACCCCACAGACCTGCCTCAGTGAACCCCAATACCAAGCCAACTGCTATGGTTTGAATGTGTGTTCTCCTAATTTCAGGTGTTGTACCTCAATGACTAATGTGATAGTATTAAAAGACAAGCCTTTAAATGGTGATTAGGCCAGGAGGGCTACTCCCTCTTCAGTGGAATTAAGGCCTTTATAAAAGAGGCTCCAAACAGTGTTCAACCATCTTGCCCTTCCACCTTCTACAATGTGAGGACATGGCATTCCTCCCCTCCAGAGGATGCACCATCTCAGAGGCAGAGACTATGCCCCTGCCCAGACACCAAAACTGCCAGTGCCTTGATATTAGACTCTCAGCCTCCAGAACAACGAAAAAATAAATCTCTCTTTTGTTTCAAAATTACTCAATTTCCGGTATTTTGTTCCAGCACCACAAACAGACTAAGACACTGACCCTGGAACCAAGCTCTAGGTCAGCCCCCACAGATCCGGTGTCCAGGCCTTCCCCAGCACTAGCCAGCCCCCATAGGCCCAGACTTTAGGGTAGCCCCCAGAAACCCAGAGTCCAGGCCCATCCCTATGGACCCAGTTGTACCCCAGTGGGATGTCCTCCCTGGCAACAAACTGGCACCCACAGAACCCAGCTCCAGGCCTGCCCATGTGGAACCAGCTCCAGGCCCACCCCAGCAGACCCAGGACCAGGTCCACTCCAGGAGATCCAGGCACCAGGCTGGCCCCTGTGAACCCAGGTGCTAGGACCACAAACATTCTAACCCAGGTACCAGGCAAGCCCACCCAAGGACTTCAACAGCAGCCCCACAGATGGACCTCTCCAGCCAGCCCATAATCTCTGAATTAGCTGACTGGTGAAAGGCTTCACCTGACAAACCCAGTCTATAAGGACTAAAATACATACCTACTTCTTCAAATGGGCAAACACAAACACAAGGCCATAAAAATCATGAATAACCAGGGAAATGTGATACCACCAAAGGAACGAAATAAAGCACCAGTAACTGACCACAAAGAAATAGAGATCTATGAACTGCTTGACAAAGAATTCAAAATAATCATCTTAAAGAAGCTCAGTGAGCTACAAGAGAACACAGAAAGACAACTAAACAAAATCGGGAAAACAATACATGAGCAAAATGAAAAGCTTGACAAAGACATAGAAACCATAAGAAAGAACCAACAAGAAATTCTGGAGCAGAACACAATGACTTTGATGAAAAAATTCCATAAGGAGCTTTAATAACAGACTCAATCAAACAGAAGAATCAGCAACTTCAAAATCAGGTCATTTGAAATTACCCACCCAGTCTGAGGAACAAAAAGAAAAAAATATGCTGAAATTTAAAAAATAAATAAATAAAATAGGTAATAGTCAAAAATAAATAAATAAAAAATGAAAAGCCTGTGGGACTTGTGGGACACCACCAAGTGAACCAACATATACATTGTGGAATTTCCATGGAGGAGAGAAAGAAAGAAGGAGAAGACTCATTTAAAGAAATGATGACAGAAAATTTATGTAATCTGGAGAGGGAAACAAACATCCAGATCCATGAAGTCCAAAGAACACTAAATAGATTAAACATAAAGAGATCTTCACCAAGGACACACACCATAATCAAATTCTCAAAAGTGAAAGAAAACAAAGAGTAACAGAAAAGCAACTCATCACATACAAAAGAACCCCCACAAGATTATCAGCAGGAAGCTTTGCAGACCAGACTATCATGGGATAATATATTCATAGTGCTGAAAGAGAAACAGCCGCCAACCAAGAATACTATACCCAGTAAATCTGTCCTTCCAAATGAGAGATAAAGATTTTCCAAGACAAACGAAAGCTAAGACCTGCCTTACAAGATATGCTAACGGAAGTTCTTCAACTTGAAATGAAGCAACACTAACAAAATTAAAAATGTATGAAAGTATGAAACTCATTTTAAAAGTAAGAATATAGTCAAATTCAGAATACTCTAATGCTGTAATAGTGATACATAAATCTTTTTTAATTCTGATATAAAAGTTAAAAGAGTGTTCAAAATAATTACAGTTACAATAATGTGTGAATGGATACATAATATAAAAAGGTACAAATTGTGACATCAATAACACAAAACGTAGGGTCAGGAAAAGTTAAAAGTTAAAATGTAGAATTTTTGTATGTTATCAATGTTAAGTTGTTATCAGCTTAAAATAGACTAACTATAAGATGTTTTATGTAAGCCTCATGGTAAACACAAAGAAAAAACCTATACTAAATACACAAAAGATAAATAGAAAGCAGTCAAAGAATACCACTATAAAAAATCATCACATCACAAAGGAAGATAACAAGAAAAGAACAAGGATCTATAAAACATTCAAAAAATTAAGAAAATGAAAATAGTAAGTCCTTATCCATTAATAATTATTTAAATGTAAAAATGGCTAAATTCTCCAATCAAAAGACATATGGTGGCTGAATATATTTTTAAAAAAACAAGATCAAACTTTATGCTGTCTGCAAGAGAGTCACTTTAAGTTTAAGCACCAACATATGCTGAAAGTGAAGGGATGGATATGCATATGTCTGTCAGGCCTAGTTGGTTTATACTGTTGCTCAAGTTCACTATTTCCTTATTGATCTTGTATTTAGTTGTATTCATTATTGAAAGTGGAGCATTGAAATCTCTAAGTGTCACTGTAGAACTGTCTGTTCCTCCCTTCAATTCTTTCTGTCTTTGCTTCATATATGTTGGAGCTCTGTAGTTAGATGTGTATGTTTATAATTGTTACACCTTCTTGGTGGGGCCACACAGTTTCTATTGCAACCGCTCATCTCCACCGTGGAGTGTGAAAGTAGCCACAGACAATATGTAAATTAGCAACTGTTGCTCTGTACCAATAACACTGTAGTTATGGACACCGAAATTTGGATTTTATATAATTTTGACATGTTACTAAATATTATTATGCTTTTGATTTTTTCAAAAGAATTTTTACATTTTAAAATGTAAAAGCCATTCTTAGTTCCAGAGCCTTACAAAAATAAGTATGCGCCTGATTTGCCTTCAAGCAGCAATCTGCTGACCCCTGATTTAGGGCACTCCACAACCACTGAATGAGGAGCGACCCCCGAGGAGGAGTGCATGAGAAAAACGAAGCTCCAGAAACCAGAGTTAGGAAAGATTCGTGACTCGACATAAATCAGCCACAAAACTCCTACTACAAACAAAGCAAACTGTGAAAAATTGGTCCTTCCTCCCTTCTACACGCATTCTATTAGGGAGAATGATTTGTGCCTTCCTCTTATTCCCTATTGTCATAAACCATTCTTTCAGGATTTTCTTTGATGGTTACATTAATATGATTCCTCCAAAATAATAATACTGGGTGGGAAAGGTGAAGTATGTAGAGTCATTTCTTCCAAGCCTTCTTTCCTTCTAAGATCAGGATTTCCTTCAAGAATCGGGCTTTCAGCAGGATTTAAAATGGCCTTCTTAACTTATCCATACAAACCTGTAGGTTGTCTAAGTAACCCAGAGTTTTGGGCATCCAATAATATACTTAACAGTTTAAATTTGTCTGAATTGCTAGATACCATCACACTGAATCAGAGTCTTAGAATCCAAATAAATCACTCATTCTTCTTGTCATTCATTTGATAATATTTATGTGTGACAATATAGGATGCAAGGATTAATAAGATTATATCATTACTTCAAGCTAGTTTATAGAAATTGGTCCCTGTAATTGAATGTGGGCTCATAAACATGATGATTTCTACATCAGTTTTTAGGGTTTCAGAAGTATTCCTTTGACGGGCACATTAGGATCATTCTTTTCTCAGGGTTCAGGCTTCCACAAAGATGGTCTGGCGTCTGTGAGGTTTTACCTGTCCTGCATTTTCAAGCACCCACATTAGCAACTATTTCAGTTAAAGATTGGCTTCTAAATCTCCTAATTACACCTTTTTTCTCTTTGATGTTTAGTACAAAAATACATAGACCAGGCTGACACATACTGCATCACATTGTTTACCATCAATTGCTGTCATTATTTTAGATTGTTTTATGACTAACCAAATAAACTAATCAGTATCTGCAAGTTATAAATGGGAGTGTTTTGCAGGAATATAATTATTTGAAATTATTTTAAAAATAAAATTTGTATATTATGAGCTCAAATTATATATCTTTGATTTCATCATGAAAGACGATTAATGATTCCGAAATTTAGGGCAACTTAATGATCTGTCAGCAATTGAAAACAAAAAGGCAGCAGGTAATCTTGTGCAGTGTTTGCAGACTTCAGCGAACACTGAAATAATCACATGGCCTTGAAAATGAACCGTCTACAACCTGTTAGCAACTCTGCCTCCTTCGGCTCTTAGGTGCCACTTCACGTGCAGATAAACAGTTTTCCAAAGCGTCAATGAAACTGTGATTTGCCCCATCCTTTGAGTGATTCTTACTAATGTGATCAATTATGCAACCTTGAAATTCCTTGAAAAATACTAAAAAAAAAAAATACAAATGTCAAAAGCAATCAGGGGAGCAGATGTGTAGAAATATACACAAGAAAAGAAGGCTTTGCTATTTCAATCTATATTCAGTTTATCTCACGGGTACCCTGTGTTATTTCCAATTCGGTCTGAATTTTTCCCTAAAATCTCAACCTCTCTCTCTCTTTCTCTCTCTCTCTCTTCCCTCACCCCAACCTCTCTCTCCCCCATTCTCTCCCTCTCATTTACTGTTCCACACCCACCCTGCTCTCGATGCTTTCCAGAAAGGCTAGCCCCTTCAACACTTTTAGATTCATCTTCTAAAATTAGATTACTTCCTTAATGCTCACTCTATAACATATGCTTTTAACATGCTGTCTCATCTTAGGAGTAAAAATAAAAATAAAACAAAGCACCAAGAGCTCACATAAAAACTCTTCCAATTTACAGGAAAGCAACAGAAACAGAACCACTTTTGCTTTAATCTCTGTCATGAATCTTCAGTATCCCCTACTCCCCTCCGGATATAAATATACTGGGGAGATAAAAAGAACAATGGAAGATGAGCGTCCTCTGAATCTAGGATCACTTAGATCCAGTGCTTCATAGAGTTTCACTAACCTGCGGCTTCTTTCTGTTGCCCCTTATGATACAGCTAATGAACCTGTAAAGAGTTTGTCCATTCTTAAGCTGGTTACTATCCATTCCTTGGTGTCTGTTCAAGACAGACACTTTTTTCAAAGTAATTTGATCATTGTTTCTATGTAATGAAAATTTTCCTCAAGTATAGCTGGAATCAAAAGTGTGTAAAATGCTTCAAGTGCAGACAGATGCAATAAAATATGTCCTCACTAACCCTGCCTCAGCCACAAGGAGCAAAGATTCTGAACCAAGCAACTCAGTTCATATTGAAATACCGATCATTTTTACCAAAAATACTTGTACCAATACATCTAGAAAACCTCCATGTCCACATCCACAGTAAAAACTGAAAAAAAAAATCTTAAACAGAAACAGTATTCTTTTAACTGTTAATCAGTTCCATTTTTGTACCATTTTTAATCAGACAGACATGGTGACAGCAATATATCAGCAACTATACCTACAACAACCAACCTAAAGAATATTGTTGGGAGTGTGAAAGTGTTCTTCTTAGTGTTTTCTTTGACTACATGGAGTTACATGTACTCAGTGGGATTCTAAAACAAAACTTGTAGGCTCAAGTGACCACAGAAAGCCAGGCAGCTAACACGAGTGACTGTGGTGGGCCAGAGAAAAGTGGGAACTGAAGAATGCCTGTCTAAAGGGGGCAGGTGACACTGGCCTCCATCTGACTGTCACCCTGAAGGATTACAGGCCTGGTGAAGCCAAAGCTTTTAATTTGGGGGGAGAAGCCAGAAGTCTGGATTTTTAAGTGAGATTTCCCAACGTGAAATGCCAGTAACTAATTTTTAAAAAATTAAATAGTGTTCAGGTTGTAAAAAATATATGCATATATTAATCCACGGGCTATCAATCTCCCATATCTGCTCTAAAGAAATTGTTCATCTTAGTCCCTCCAACTCTATCATCAGGGAAGAAGTCTCTTGAATGAGTCTGTGACAAAATTGAGGCAAGAAGTACCACAGAATTATGTATGTCCCATCTACCACTCTTCTGAGGACTAATGATTGGAAACTTTGGTAAGAGGACTGTGCAATCATGATTAGAAGTGGATTAAGGCAATGTTCACTCTCTTCTGTCAATGATCACCTTAGTATGTGAGAGACAAAAGTGACGTAGGCTGAGACTGCAGGGAGGCTGTACAGAAAGGTGGCTGGCTTTCTGCGGATAGACGATTTAGCAAACATCTGTATAGAATGCTGAGGTGACAGAAAAGAGCCAAAGGCCAAGGTTCTATTAAACCATGTCATACAGCTGTAGCCCCCAAGGCTTAGATCCTAGCCCCTGACCTTGCCAGGGGAAATACTGGTGCTTCCCCCCAGTAATTCATCTTCTAAGCCCCATATTCCAAAAGCTGAGTCTCTTGCTGGAAGCTGCCATCCAGCCATGTTACACTTCCGTGCGCTGTTCCAGAGGTGAAGGACAAGAAGGAACTGCACACCTCCAACTGCTCCTTCCCTTTCAGCTTTCTCCAGCTGATGCCATGACAGGCGTAGGTGTGCTCTCAGGTCACTCATCTTGCAAGGCCTTTAAATGAACCTAGACGAGGTTTTAGGGAAAAAGCAAGAAGCTTGTTATGCAGGTCTGCTGGACTTTAGACGAGAATGACGAAAAGAGAGTCTTCAAGGTTTGAACATGGTCAAGCCCAGCTCCCTAGGGTGATTTAGGCAGGACAGAAATCTAGCCACAAATATACTCACTAGTAATTCTCCTAGGTCAGAACTGTCAGTAATAAGTGACAAAACAGAGTCCAATGAAAGAAAAGTGAGCTGGGATTCACAACTAACAGTGGGAAGCTAATTATTTTTCTTATAGAAAAGAAGACTGCTTAAGGCAGAGAAATGCTACAGCATTACGACTTGCAGCTACATCAAGATCAGCCAAGATTAGTTAATAAAGTCTTGTTATTGTTCTTGTACATTCCTGCTGCTTCAGGTCAGCATAAAAATGACCAATTATAATATTAGTCAAAATACAGTAAATTTTCCTTCAAAGATATTTTGACCCACTGAAAGAAGCTTATACAGATAAAATTATATAGCACAGTAGGGCTCTTGGGCTCTTCAGAAGGTTTAAAGAAAGAAGGAAAGATGTCCACAAACTAAGCATGAACTGGTAAATTGTCTAATTACCTGCAAGATCCATGAAAATTTTAAACATGAAAATGTTGAAAAGCTAAGACTTAGTTCACTAAAACAGATTGGATTATTAAAGAGCTGAATTTAGATGAAAAGAAAGATGACTGTGAAATAAAATTCACATGAAAAAGTTCAGCGATTACTTTGTCATAGACTTTAAGCAAAAATGAAGACTTGAGTCTTTGGTTTTTTGTTTGTTTTTTTGTCAAAAAAATTTAGTGTTACAGAAAATATTAATCAGTAATGAAACAAATCAGAAGAAATCCCCAATACCCTGAGGCTTTACAATGTTCACGTGCTAGACTCATACGTAATGAAAATATTGACTTTTTCTTTCAAATCAGTGGAATCCTACATAAAGAAGTCATGCCACATGGGCAATTAGTCGTGATGTACAGAAATGTTGAATGAAGTATTTGGGTTTTCTTTTTAATTCAAAAGAAACAAAATATCATTTCTTCACCATATTTTCATAGTAAAACTAGGTTGATTTCCATTTCCTTCTTATTCTGAGCTAAAATTTTTGAATATTTTAATAAATCAAAATCATTAATCAAGAGATAATTTTCTTACCTTTAAGAATATGAGGCCAGGCACAGTGGCTCATACCTGTAATCCTACCACTCTGGGAGGCCAAGGCAGGAGGATCACTTGAGCTCAGGAGTTTGAGAACAGTCTGAGCAAGAGCAAGACCCTGTCTCTACAAAAAACAGAAAAACAATTAGCTGGGTGTGGTGGCAGGAGCCTGTAGTTCCAGCTACTAAGGAGGCTGAGGCAGGAGGATCGCCTCAGCCCAGGAGTTTGAGGTTGCAGTAAGCTATGATGATGCCACTGCACTCTATCTACCTGGAGCAACAGAGCAAGACTCTGTCTCAAAAAAAAAAAAAAAGAAAAGAAAGAAAGAAAGAAAGAAAGAAAGAAAGAAAGAAAGAAAGAAAGAAAGAAATATATATATATATATGAAAAAAGATATGATCCGAGTTCTGCGTGCAATTCCAAAAATATTACTAAAGTATTGCAGAATATTTGTATAACCTCTCAATCTGATTACTATGATAGGGACATTGCTCCTTGGGATGTATATAAGCAGGTATATTTCTTAAGAATTCACTTTAATCCCAGCACTTTGGGAAGCCAAGGCCAGATTGCTTGAGGTCAGAAGTTCAAGACCAGCCTGGGCAACATAGCAAGACCCAGCCTCTATAAAACAACAACAAAAACAACAAATCAGGCATGGTGGCACGTGCCTGTAGTCCCAGCTACTTGGGAGGCTGAGGCAGAAGAATCGTTTGATTCCAGGAGTTAAAGGCTGCAGCGAGCTATGATCATACCACTGTACTCCAGCCTGCGCAACAGAATAAGACCCTGTCTCCAAAAAAATAAAATAAAATAAAAACGTTTAAATCACCTCAATAATTTTATTAAAAAATTTCTACCATGAGTATTTCCTAAGGGAATCTGTATGATTCAGGGAGGGGCTAAATATTCTTGAGGCTGACAGCTACAGATGCAGCATTTTAGAGGGCTAGAATTCTTTCTCATCTCAACTGCCTTTATGCCCTCTTCTCTCCTCCCATCTCCTGTTTATGAGGCTCTTTGTAGACCAGTGAACATTTTTTCTTTCTCAGTCATGTGTGTCCGGCCCTGTTGAGAGAGCACATCCACTTTTCATCAGCAGCTCCAGAGACACAATGAGGAAATCCCCACATATAGAAAGGCAACCCCATATCTAAAAAGGCAATCCGTATATTAGCCACAGGATGTTAGGATCCTGGGCAGCATGCAATGATCCAGAGTACCTTTTTGCACAGTAACGATCAGCATAGCTGCCTGCTGGAGGCTCCACGGTGCTTCTGTGCATGGTATAACTGCTGACGTAACTGTCAAGTGCCCTTCGGGGCGCCTCTTTTGCTAGTCTTGAGAGTTTCATTCTCTAATAGTTCTCGCCGGGTTGGGTTGACTCCCTGAACTCTAATGCAAGGACAAACCATTAGCCGCTCCGTCTCCAGCACTCAGCTGGAGAGATCATAACCCAAAGTCAAGGGGGAGTAATTGGAGAGTGAATAGCAAGGTTTTAAGTGGAGAGCCCTTAAGCAATAAATTTGGCCTTTTCCTCATAAGGCAGCATACACGTTTTTAAATTCAGCATATTGCAGGTACCAATATTTCTCTTTGTTCTTCCTGATTTTTGAGCAAGTCAGACAGTTTGGGAGTACAATACTTGATATTATGATATAGATTTTGTCATTCATGCCCTGCTTAAAAGAAGTTGGAAGATCCACCATTGACACTATGTTTGAGATGCTGCCACAGAATCTTTTGCAGAATTTCTATCAGAATTTTAAAATCTGACATCAAGAGCCTGGCTTATAATAAAATCAGTTTAAGTCACTCTAAGAATTAAAAAAAGAGAGAGAGAGACAGAGAACTTTTCAGGATTATTTTTTCGAATATATGGCAAACAAGTTGAAAGAAGAGAAAGAAGTTATTTTAGTCAAGAACTATAACTTGCAAAATACTGTGATTTTGCATGGTTGATTGGTGGAATCCTGGCAATGCATAATGAGAATTTTATTTGTGAATTAGAAAACTCAGACTTCAGATTTTGATCATCTGAGAAAATGTTTTGCAAAAAAAGAGAGTAGAGATCTATGAGCCATTTCTTACCTATATCACTTATATATTCTGTGCAGCCCTAAGATAAAAAATTAAAAGCAGTTGTCAGATGTATAATGTCCATTAGTGAACAATTATTTTACAATTCTTCATGTATCGCCCAATTTTCTTTTCCACATTATGAAAATATATTTGAGGCCCCTTTATTCCATAATGTCAGAAATGTTTTCCTACAATGTTTCTTCATAGACTTTTTGGCTATGCCTGCTTATTCATAAATATCTAAATAAATTAAAGAAAAAAGATCTCATCATTAGCCTTAAAATATATGCCACTTCCCCTGTGTTTGTGTGTATGTGCATGTATGTTTATGTATAGTGCTGTACTTATAATCAGAAAGTATGTTTTTTAGCTTCACCTCTTGGAGAAACGCTGTATTCACATCAAGTGACACTAGTACTACTCTAGAAGCACTCAAGCTCCTTCTGGTTCTATTTTAAAAGAGACTGTTTTGACAGCTCTAATTACAGCGTGCAGAAATGCCAGTCAGGTAGCTGAACTTGCATTTCAAAGACTAACCTTCAGGACTGGATTTATTAAATATTAAATATGAGCATTAAGAATATCATACATTTTACATAGAATATTTTGGTTCCAACATGATTTCCTCACTGGAATCATTGGTCAGTCCAATCCCTTTCTACGATCTTACCTGAATTATGCACTAGCTAAGGCATTTTCCTGTAGAAATCAGCAAGTTAACTGGAAAAACCTCTCTGCAGGAAGGCCCTGTCGACATATATTACACTCCTTCTTCTGAATTATATTCTTAGGATAATAAAGTGAAGTAGGTTAAGAGAAGAAAATTAATTTTCTTTATAAAAAATATCTAATGAAATTTTTATTCACTTATGACAGAGATTCACCACATGTTGAGAACTCATCCCGGGCTCAAAGAAAATATCAGATTCCATTCCCCACTCAGAAAGGAAGTGGATGTGACAAGGTTTCTAAAGTGATAAATTTGGGAGTTAATGACTAGGTCACAAGGATGGAGACAAACATTTTAATCTAGCAAGTATATGTAAAATATTGCTATTGTTGTATCCTTCCTTATAAAGACCTAGACAGGATTAAAGGATTTACTAAAGACTGTTGATGCCTACCAGTGTGATTAAGAGTAAAGTAATAGATCATTTGCCTGGGATTAACATTCTGGTTTTTTTCTAATAAATCTTTGTAACTACAAAAAAAGTATTAACTGGATGGTCAGGCTATACAAGTTGGCTTTTTTCTTTTAAGAACAAGTTATTTTAGGAGCAAGCCTCTATGTGAATATATCGTATCACTATCAATTTTTCCTATTTAAAATCCAAAGTGTTGGAAAATCCAAACAGCTAGGGTTTTTTTTTACATACTTCATTGTAAAACTAGCCATTCCAATGACCCTGAAACACTGCTCTGGCATTCCAAAAATGAAATTTGAGTTAGAAAAATACTGATCATGTTCAATATCATGTTTTAATGTTAAATACATTTAAATTATTTTAAAGTAGAAATATTGCATGCATCTTAACTCTCAAATAAAACACAAGTAGCAAGAACATTACATTCTCTAACCATTCTAAATAAATGCAAGTTCTACTGTACTTTTAGAACTGTTAATAAATCTTCAAGAGTGAAACCCAAGGAATTTTCCTTTTGCAAGATTTGTTTTGATGGCTCCCAAGAGATGGACTAGAGCAAAATTCATCTTATGCAATGTGGAAAGGGAGGCCATTTGTTTTATTATTCAGAATAGTCTCTTCTATATCTTTATCTTAAGTGCAATAAAAGCACTTCTATACAATAGAGGGGAAATTCTTTCAGATAATATATCTTTACAGCAGTAAACACAGATTTGCTTATTATTTCTACTTCATACTAAAACAAGTATCCCTACCTTATGCTAAACATATATGATGCCAAGAAATTTTAAACACCAAGAATGAAAAGGGTTTTTACAGACCATTCCATCCCTTAGTTTTTAGTTTAAAAACTATACACATTGAGCATTATCGGCTCAGTATTGTGCTAGACCCTTGAGGAGACAATGGCAAGCAAAAACTTGGCAGAATTTACAGTGCAGGCAAAGAGATGGACATTAATCAGCCATCCAAGTAAATTTTAAAACTGTACCTGTAAAATGTTATTAAAGAGAAGAAAATAGCAATATATAAGTGTATACAATAGGGCTATCTAACCTGATGAAGTTGGTCATGAAGCTTCTGCTGAGAAAGTTGTTAACAGGCTGGGCACAGTGGCTCATGCCTGCAATCCCAACACTTTGGGAGGTTAAAGTGGAGGATTGCTTGAGACCAGAAGTTCGAGACCAGCATGGGCAACAAGCAAGATCCCCACTTGTACCAAAAAGAAATTAGCTGGGCACAATGGCATACGCCTGTCCCAGCTCCTCGGCGGTTGAGATAGGAGGATTGGTTGAGCCCAGCCTTGGTGACAGAGTGAGACCCTCTCTCAAAAAAACAAAATTGTTAGTAAACCAACACCTCAGAGATGTTAGGAGTTAACAAGGCCAAGAAGAAAGCAAAAGCATTAGAGAGAGATACACAACATGTACAAAGGTCTTGCAGTGGGAAGGAACACAGCAAATATGAGCACCTAAAAGAAGGATTCTCTATCTGGAAGAAAACAGTAGCAAAAAAGAGACCATGGCACATGACAAGGCTGTAGGTGTAGGTAGAGGTTGACCATGTAGAGAACACTTTAGAGTATATTATGTTTTGTTTTTATTCTAAGTGCAATGAGAAGCCATTGAAGATGTTAGGTAGGAGACATACCTCAACTTCCCATTCCTTTAACCTAACTCCCCTATAGGCCTTCTACTGACATTTTTCTCACTCTGTTCCAGGGAAAATGGAATGCTTTATCTAATATTAAATGTGGGAAGAATACCTATTCCCATGAGTAGTTTAACTCAGAAGTCCTTTCTCCCTTTTGGAGTGGGCATGCCTCAGAAGTTACAATGTAAGCCTTACTTTGGCAGACCTCCCATGTAGGAAGGCTGCCTGGTCCAGCACTGCCCAGGGATGGGTGGGCAAATCTTCCAGATTCTAAAGTGCTGTTAAGCAGTCCTTCTAGTTCTCAAGTAAACTACATTCTCTACACACCTGCAAGTGGCAAGAATAATATTAACATCTTGGTTCTTCTTTTAACTCTATTCCTGTTTTTTAATTATATTATTTATAATCCAAGCAAGAAGAGGCATGCTGTTCATTGGAGGACCCCTCAGAAACTCAACAGGACAGTTTTAATGAGGGGGGGATACATGATTAAAAAAAAGAAATAGGTAGAAATAGCCATTGAGAAAAGCAAAACAGTGACTTAAGATAGAATTAGACAAGTATGGCAGCCTTTTTTGATATTGATCATGGATTCATAATATTATCATTGTCCTCTCTTTAAACTTTTTTCACCACACTTGGCTCTTTGGGGGAGGTATAAAGAAAGAGAATACCTGGCCTCAGCCAGGATTATAGTTTTGCTAGATGTTGTGACTCAAACAGAGGGGCACAGGATGTCAGGATCTTGGCCAGAGTTGGTCTGCTTATTTACTGCTATATCTCCAGTTCTTAGAACACCGCCTGACACCTGTTGGGTGCTAAACAAGTACTTCTTGAATGAATGATAAGATGGATTAGAAACTAAAGAAAGTCAAGATCTGATGGACTAAGAGAAAGTACACAAATGAATAAACTGGAATCCCTGTTGAGTGATTCCACTGATTGAATGATTATGGTGAAACTATTTTACTTAGGTCATTAAATATGAAATGGCCAATTTTGAATCAGAAGTTTAGTTTATTATATCTCAAACAAGAAGCAGTACAATCAAAGTATATACCTAAACTATCAACACAGTTTTGCCATCTTAATAGTAGCTTGTTTATGCCAGTAGTGAAGAAGCCTGGAGAGCAAGTGGCAATGAAATCATGAAAGGTGTTTTCCACAGCTTGTTGACAATTGAATATTTTCCCTTGCAAGAAGTGATCCAAAGCCTGGAAGAAGTGGTAGTCAGTTGATGTAAGGTCTGGTGAATATGGTGGATGACAGAGAGTTTCCAAGTCCAGCCTCTGTAGTTGAGCAGCATTGTTTGTGCAACATGGTCGGGTGTTATCTTGCAAGAGGATTGGCCTGTCTCTATGGACCAATCTCAGCTGCTTAATCACAAGCATCTTCATCATTTCATCCACTTGGTTGCAGTAGACATCAGCTGTAATTGATTGACCAGGGTTCTTGAAGCTGTAATGGATAATACCAACACTGGGCCACCAAACATATAACATTGGGGGTTTTTTGATGAATATTCAGTTTTGGGCCTTGTTTCAGCACTTAATCTTTATCCAACCATTGTGCCAAATGCTTGCAATTGTCTAAAAGAATCCATCTTTCATCACACATAACAATACAGTGTAGAAATGGTTCACCTTTATGTTGTAACAGCAAAGAAAGCCAAGCTTCCAGATGATTTCTCTGCAGACACTCTTTTAATTCATGCAGAACCCATCCATTCAACTTCTTTAACTTGCTCATTTGTTTCAAATGGGCCAATATTGGAATAGTAACATCAAACCTTGTTGCTAATTCATGCGTAGGTTGAGATGGATTTGCTTCCACTACAGCTTTCAGCTCATCATTATCTACCTTGGTCTCAGGTCACCCACATGGCTCATTTTCAAGATTAAAATCACCAGAACGGAACTTCTCAAACCATCGATGTACTGTGCATTCATTAGCCATATTCTTCTCCAACACTTTGTTGATATTTTGAGCTGTATGCACTGCATTGGTTCCATGACAGAACTCATTAAAAAATAACTCAAATTTTTGACTTACCCATGGTTTCACAAAAGTTGCTCTAAAAAAAAAAATATGAAAGATAATCACAACCCAAACTGTGCATTTGAATAAATGAGGATGTACCTTTCACAATAAAAATAAAACAAGAAGTGTCAAAGTGAAATGTCAGAGACATCAACTGTCAAACTTAGTGCTTAAGGAAATTGGATATTTCATACTTAATAACCTAATACACTGGAAGCAAGCAGGTGGCAAGATATTAAAAAGTGATTTTCAAGTTACGGATTCACAAGTGATGTATTAGAATATGGTACATGGAATGAGAGGTTGAAGACAAATGGAGATCACTGAGGATGTGGAGGTAAAGGAACTTGGAGGCCATAGTATCGAAATATTAGACAGTCTGATAACTAAACCAGGAAGGGGCAGAAAGACTATACACCTGATGCCTCTTCTTAATTCATTAAGAAATGAAGAAATTGACATTTAATTAATATTTGGTACCAAGAGAAAGAAAAAATAACTTTGTCCTGCCTAATTCTTGTCAGTATTTCTTAGAAGTCTTGAAAATTCTATTCATATTCTCATTCAGTTCCTTCCTATCCTTAGGTTTATGGTCTAATTATGACTTTTAGCCAGGATTCATTTTCTTGAACTTAAATATTCAGATATATGAGAGATGAGTCCAAAGAAGTTCTAACAGAGTTGTGCTTATAGGATTACCAGTGTCATAAAACTAGGATATGATGTATGGTGAGAATATAGGGTACCTTATCATACAGCATAGAAAGTAGGTGTGATAGTTAACAGGAAGGACTCAGGAGTCATGAAAACCCAAGTTCAAATTCTGGTTATACCACCATTTGCTATGATTTGCCATTTTCTTTGAAATATGTTAAAAAAGACTCAGCCTCCTCATTTGAAAGATATATAAAACAAGAGAACACATTTCATAGGGCTCATTATGAAGATTAAATGAAATAATGCACTTTTAAAACCTTGTAGGATTCAAATACACACAGAATATTAATGGTAATTTTATGTTATAAATTTTAAAGTATTTTTAATATAAAGTAATATAAAAATAGAGTAATATCTTACTACATATATATCTATATCGATCTTGTGTGTGTGCGTATATGTATACTATCAAAAAGTACAAAAGATCTGATAATAAAAAGCAACAGTCGCTTCCCTACTTCTCTGGATACAAGTCCTTTATCAAATATGTGACTTGTAAATCTTTCCTCCCAGTTTATGTCTTGTTTTTTTACTCTTCGCCAATGTTTTTCAAAGAGAAGAAATCTTAATTTTGAAACATATATGTTCATTTTTTCTTTTATAGAGCGTGCTTTTGGTGTCATATCTAAAACATCTTAAATTAATGCAAGGTCACAAAGATTTTCTCCTATGTTTTATTTTAGAAGTTTCATAGTCTGGAGTCTTACATTAGCTTTAGGATCTGTTTTAGTTGACTTTGGTATGAAGTATATGAGGTTTAGGTGGAAGTTCATTTTATTGCATATGGGTATCCAATTGTTTCAGCATGAATTGTTTAAAAGACTATCCTTTCTTCATTGAATTTCATTTGTACCTTTGTAAAATCATCTTTTTTTTATTTTTTACTTTTGTTCTTCATGTGTTGAGCTGGAGAAAGGAATCATCTTTTATTTTTAAAACACCTTCTTAACTTATACTACAACAAGATATACCAGGTTCATCCATGTATATTCTCTACCCCAGTTCTAGAATTAGCTGTTTCTCTAGGGAGCACTGGTTACTTTCAATGGGAAATATGTGTGTCCTCCTCTACAGAGCCTTCCTGGAAGTCCCACACAACAACTTCCTTTTATATCTCATTGTCCACACCCAGCTGCAAAAGATGCCAGAAAATGTAATCTTCTGGCAGAATTCCTATGCAAGAGAGAGAGACTAGATATTAGGAAGGAATTTATATTTGTTTATAGAGTGAATGATGTGATAGAGAATAATTTCTTACTACCAAAAACACAACTCACATTGATACAGTTGACCATATTACAATTAAATTTACTGTAGAACAAACACCATTCTCAAAATTTGGTCACAGTGGGAGATTTATAACATTCAAAAGAGAACTGGTGACCAAATCAAAAGAAGCCACACCTGATTCATCTACTTTCAGATCTGATATGATCCAGATATCCTGGACTTTAAGCTGATGCCATAATTATATAAGTCTTTTTGGATCAAGGAAAGGAACAAGTGCATTTTAAATATGGAAGGATGTAAACTGTTGCCCTAAATGGCAAATTGAAGTAGACTGTCTGCAAAAATGGCTGCCAAGAAGTCCTGTCATTCTGTACACACATGCCAATCTCTTCATCAAGAAATGGAGTTTACTTCCTTCTGTTTGAAATTCAGCTGACCTCGTAACTTGCATTTACCAATAAAATATGGTATGAATTATGTTGTGTGAATTCCAGGACCTAGGATACCAAGAGGCCTGGAAGCTTCTGCTTTCACTCTCTTGGGGGCCTGAGGCACTAGGTCAAGCAGTCTAGCCATCCTGCTGGATAGGCCACATGGAAAGAGACCAAGAGAACCTGTTTTGGCCATTCCAGCTGAGGCAAAAGATATGCAAATGAAGTCATCTTGGATCATCTAGATCTAGTCAAGCCTCTAGAAAACTACAGCTGCATGAGCAATCCCATGAGACTCGCAGAGGACCTGCATACTTGGCACCAGTCCAACTGAGCTCAATACAGCTATCACAAAAATAAATGGTAGTTGCATTAAAGCAGTAAGTTTCTGGTGGTTTGTTTTGAAGAAGTAGATAACTAAGTGTGAAGATACTTGTGACCCATGTGAATAATAACCAAAGAGCAACTTTAGTAAAGAAGGATCTTAACAATCAGGTGGACACAATCTGTGGATTTTAGTGTTTTTCCCCAGCCACCCCTGCCCTTGCTCAATTGGCTCATGGACAAAGTGACCATAGAGACAAGGATGGAAATCTTAGCAACGTGGATTTCCATTTGCCAAGGCAAATAAGACTACAATCACTGCTGAGTGCCCAAAATATTAACAGCAGAACCAACACTGAGTCCAGCACAATTTCATGGCTGGATCAGCCAGTAACCTAGTGCCAGGTTGATTACATTGGATTATTTCCATCATGGAAAGCTCAGTGCTACATTCTCAGTGGAATAGACATTAACCATGGACATAGATTTGTCTTCCCTGCCTGCAGTGCTTCTGCCAAAACCACCATCTGTGGACTTAGAGAAATCCGTATTCACTGCCATGATATTCCACATAGCATTGTTTCTGACAAGAAAATTTATTTTATAGGGGATGAAGCCTGGCAGTGGGCTCTTGCTTATGGAACTCACTAGTATTACCACATTTTCCATCACTCTGAAGCAGATGGCCTGATAAAGTGATAGAATGACCATTTGAAAACTCAGTTATAGCACAGTGTGGGAAAGCTATGTGACTGAGATAATATCCTCTAGGATGTGGCACATGTTCTGAATCAGCAACCAATATATGGTACCATTTGTCCCACAGTCAGGATCCATGGCTCTGGGAAGTAAGGGGTAGAAATGGGAATAACTCCTCCTTTAACCCTAATGATCAATTAGCAAATTCTTTGTTTCCTGTCCCTGCAATTCTAGGATCAGCTGGTTTAGATGTCTTAGTTTCCAAGGGAAGAATGGCTCTACCAGTACACACAACAGTAGTTCCATTCAAATGGAAGTGGAAACTTCCACCTAGCCATTTTTGTTCCTCATGCCAGAAAACCAACAGGCAAATAAGAAGAGGGTTATAGAACTGACTGAGGTGATTGATCCTGATTATCAAGGGCAACCAGGTTGCCAAATACAAAATGAGGAGAAGGAGTATGTCTAGAATGAAGGAGCTCTCTTAGTTCTCATGTGTACTATTGTGATAAAAGTTAATGGAAGAGTGATATCATCAAGAAGTCAGAATAGAAGATTCCCCCTTTATCACTCAACCCACAAAAATACAAGCAGAAACTATTCAAAGACATGAATACCATCCTGAGTTCACAAGAACTCAGGGGAGAAGCAAAGAAACCGCCTTGGCCCACAGAATGAAGAGAAGCCGTGAACAAGTAAGAGAAACTGTCATTTCATACCGTGCCACACCTCCCCACAAAGTGACACCACTGACACCACTCACGAAGAATTTCCCTAGATGCACAGTTTCCAAGCTGAAAGAAGGGAATTGGAATTGAACATTCAATCTCCCCACTAGTTACAGGACCACCCCAGCCCCATTCCATGGGAACCATCGAGAGTGCCAGGAGGGCTGAGGTGAACTGGGGGCAAAGAGTGGGGCACAGATCACAGCAACTATCACGTGGATCTTGACAGCTACTCTGAGTGCCAATCAGCAGGGATGACACATTGAAGAAACCAGCCATATTGCTACAAGGGGGCACAATTTGTGGGAAGGCTTGATTACTTGGTTGGATTTGCCACAGCACCTGCATACTTGTGTGGACCCTTCTCCTGTCCTACAAACAACTGAAAAGTTGGCATTAAGTTCCGGTACCCACTTAAGTATTCTACAGACTGAGAAACAATAGGAGGACAGCAATATCATTCTGGGGCAAAGTTTAACATCTGCTGCTCACAATAAATCTTCCCCAGACCAGGAAAAAATGGCAGGGCAGCAATCTAGTTCCAGAGCAGTGTTTCAGTTCCAGTGTTCACTATAAGTCCTCCCTAGACCAGAAAACAGTAATAGAGCAACAAATTAGTTCCAGTACAGTGTTTTGGTTCCAGTGCTCACTGTAAGACCTCCCCATAATGGGAAGAAACAACAGGTTAGCATTTAAGTTTAGCATTAAGTTTACTAAGTAGTGAAAGGTCTAACACCTCCAAAGAACACCTGCAAAAACTGGAAAAGGTGGCTGTCTCCTCAAATACACAAACATCAGTGTAAAAACACAAGGATTGTGAAAACTAAGGGAAATATAATACCATGAAAAAAATGCAAACAAACTCCAACAGTGGACCCAGAAGAACTGAAGATCAATGAAATAGATCTTATTAAAGATCTATAATTCTCTTAAAGAAATTCAGGGAATCACAGGAAAATACAGATAGAAAACTAAATAAAATTTGGAAAACAGTCCAGCAATGAAATCAGATATTTGACAAAGAAATAGAAACAATGAAAAAAAATTGAAATCCTAACAATAAAAAATACAATAACTGAAATTAAAAACTCATTAGAAAGTTTGAATAGCAGACTTGATCAAACAGAGGAAAGAATTAGCAAGCTTAAAGAGAGAACATATGAAATTGTATAATCAGAGGAGAAAAAAGAAAAAAAGAATAAAAATGAAGAAGGCCCATGAGAATCAAGGGACACCATCGAGCAAACTAGCCTCCATATAAGAAAAATTCCTGAAGGAGACAAGAGGGAAAAAAGCCTAGAGAGCATTATTAAGAAAATAACAGGTGCAAAATTCTCAAATCTAGAGAAAGATGACACCATTCAGGTACAAAAATCTCAGAGGTCACCAATCAAATTCAACCCAAAGAGGAAATCCCAAGGCACAGCATAATCAAATTAACAAAAATCGAAGACAAAAAATACTCAAAGCATCAAGAGAAAAGAAGCACATAACATCCAACACAGCCCAAATTTGGCTGTCAGCAGATTTCACATCAGAAACCATGCAGGCCAGGAGATAGCAGGAATGGTTAAAAAAAAAAAAAAAAAAAAAAAAAAAAAAAAACAAAAAAAAAAAAAAAAAAAAAAAAAAAAAAAAAAAAAAAAAAAAAAAAAAAAAAAAAAAAAAAGACAAAGGCAGCCATTATATTAATATAATGACAAAAGGGTCCAAGAGGATATAAAAAGTATAAATATATATGCATCTCACACTGAAACACTCAAATATATAAAACAAATATTACTGGACATTAAAAAAGAGATTGAATGCAATACACTAATAGTAGGGGACTTCAACATCCCATTTTCAGTAATGGACAGATTATCCAAACAGAAAATCAACAAAGAAACATTAAAGTTAAACTGCACTCTAAACCAAATAAACCTAACAGACATTTACAGAACATCCCATCCAACACCTGCGGAATACACATTTTTCACAATAGCACATGGAACAGCCTGCAGGATAAATCATAAGTTAAGTCACAAAACAAATCTTAACAAATTTTTAAAAATCAAAATAATATCAAGTATCTTTTCTGATCATAATAAAACCAGAAATCAATAACAGAAGGAACACTGGAAAATGTACAAATTCATGGAAATTTTAAAAATATACTCCTGAACAATGAATGGATCAATAAAGTTAATAATTATTATTGTATATTCCAAAATATCTAGAAGATTTAGTACATTCTGAACAAAGAAATGATAAATGTTTGAAGTGATAAATATCCTAATTACCCTAATTTGATCATTACACATTGTATGCATATACCAAAATATCACATGTACCCTATAATTATGTACAATCATTATATATCAATAAAAAAAATAAAAATAAAAATTTTAAAAGTCATGGAAGACTACAAGAACCCAATAGGAAGAAGCAGGTCTTCTAATGTCACAGATCCTTCAAAAATTAAGGTTAAGGTCACCCCACCATGCATGGAACTGTTACTAGTTGAGTGCTACTAAGGGCAAAGGAAATATCAAATGGTTAGTGCAAGAAGAAAGTAAATAAAACTATGTGACCAGTTGTAGAAATAAGGGCTATAATTATTAAAAATACTTCTGTGTTACTTTTAGATAAGTGTGTGTGTGATGTGTGTAAATTCTTCTTCTCCCTTCTATTTCCCTTCTATCTAACATGTTATCTTAATAGTGGTTAATTATATACTCTTATTCCTCAGAATTTAAGTAACAGGATATCAAAGGTGGAGTAGCACCCAGCTAGAAGGAAAACAAACATCACCAAAGATAGATAAAAATGACATGGGACTGTATATATCCTTTCCTGGGGAAAAGCTACCATGTTTTCTTCAGTTGTTCCATAGATAGCTACATCATGGTAAGTGGAAGTATGACTTTGCTATTGTCCTTATTTGGAAGTCAGATAGAGTTTTAAAAGGTATGTGTGAACGCCAAGCAAGAGGTGAACTGTGTGTGGTCATTGTGTTGTCCATCAACTTAGTTGAAGTGGAAACTCTATTTCCCAGAATTGTTTCCTGTAAGCATCAAGGTTAGAGCTGTCCTGAAGAGGAAGTTTCTCGAAATTTGGGAGGTAGGAGTAAAGCAGCAGCCATTAGTTCATTTGCCAGACAAATGAACAGCAGCCTGGCAGTTTCCAGCTTGTCCTGATTCTTCTCTCCTCTTCTTCCTGCCTGCTAACCCAACTGACCAACAGCAGTCCTAGGCCCACTAGCAGATGCCCGAGAACCCACAGAGCCAGTAACTACTCAGAGGCAACACCTCCTCACAAGTTCCTCCTCACATTCTCACGTTGGTGGCCAAAAGTGCCTGGCTTCTCAGATACTCCTTTTAAGATCTCACTTGCCCACCTCTGCCAGTGCTTAGTGACTCCTTTTTTGATCCTCCAACTCCCTCTTTTGGACCTTCACTTTCCCAGTTCCATTCATAATTGTGTAAGGGCCAATTCCTATAATATAATTCCCTTTTCTAACGCTCATATTGGTTCTGCTTGCCCAGACTAAACCGTAATACCAGGTTAAGGTATAGATCATGTCTTAGTCCTTTTTGTGCTGCTATAATAGAATACAACAGACTAGTTAATTTACAAAGAACTGAAATGTAGATCCTCACAGTTTCAGAGGCTGGGAAGTCTAGGATTGAGGGGCTGGCATCTGGTGAGGGCATTCATGCTGCATTATCCCATGGCAGAGGTAAAGGGGCAAAAGAGTAAGAGGGGAATGAACTTGCCCTTTAATAATGGCACCAATCCTGGCTGTGAGGATGGAACCCTCATAAACTAATCACCCCTTAAAGGTCCCACCTCTTAATACTGTTACAATGGCAATTAAACTTTGACATGAGTTCTGGAGGAGACATTCAAACCATAGCAGATCATTTATTTTAAACTTATCTTTTTAATACAGGCATACCTCAGATAAGTGTATATCACAATAAAACAAGTCACATAAATTTTTGGTTTCCCAGTGCATATAAAAGTTATGTTTACATACACTGTAGTCTATTAAGTGTGTGATAGCCTATGTGTAAGAAAACATGTACATCCCTTAACTTAAAATATTTTATTGCCAAAAAATGCTGACACAGAGACGCAAAATGGGTACATGCTGTTGGAAAAATGGTGCTGACAGACTGTCTCAACGCGGGGTTGCCAAAAAACTTCAATTTTTAAAAAATGCAATATCTCCAAAGTGCAATAAAGCAAAGCACAATAAAACAAGGTATACCAATATAAAAACTTAAAGCTACCAGTTTCCCTCTAAGGACTGCTTTAACTGGATTCTACAGATTTCCATTATCATTCATTTCAAATTATTTACTAATTTCCTTTGTGGTTTTTCTTTATAAGACTTAGAATTTTAGACTTAGAATTTAGAGTTTACAAGTGTGTACCTTAATTTCCTATTATTGATTTCTAATTAAATACCATCCTTGTAAAAGAACATACTTTGTAGGCTTTTAATTCTTTACAGTTTATGGAGACTTGTTTTAAGGTCCAGAATACAGTCTGTCTTGACTGTTACATGTGCACTTAAAAGCCTATACATTGTAAGTTTTGTGGCATAATGCTCTAAAAATATTAGTTCACGTTAACTGATGTGATGATCAAATCTTCTACATCTTTACAATTTGCTTTACCAAGTACTAAAAGAGGGATGTTAAAAACTTCACCAGTAATTGTGTACTGTTTTTATTTCTTCCTTCGAGTTTTGCTTCATGTATTTTAAAACTCAGATATGAGGAACATACATATTTAGGATTGTGATATCTTGATGAGTTGATTCTCTTTATTTCTGATAAGCTGTGTCTTAAAGTCTATTTTATCTGAGATTAGTATAGATACACCAGATTTCTTTTGGTTTGCATAGTATGTCTTTTTCCATCCTTTTTATTTGCAATCTCGTCTTTATATATAAAATGTCTGGTGTCTCTTATAAACTTCACACTGCTGGGTTTCACTTTTTTAACCAGTCCAACACGTTCTGCCTTTCAATTGGAATCTTTAGTCCATTTTCATTTAATGTCATTATTGATACAGCTGGGTTTAAATCTCCCATCTTGCTCTATGCTACCTATTCTTTATTCCTATTCATTCTTTTCTGTCTTCCTTAGGATTAATTATGTTTTATTGTTTCATTTTATTTCCCTTAGCGACTTTTTACCTACACTTTTTGTACTATAATGTTTTAATGGTTGATCCAGGGAAGTGTTATCCAACCAAACCTTCTCCAGTGATAGAAATATTTTATATCTGTGTTTTCTGATACAATAGCCACTAGCCATGTATGGCTACTGAACATTCAAAATATGGCTAGTGTAACTGAGAAACTAAGTTTTTAATTAATTTTTAAATTAAATAGTCACATATGGCTAATGGCCACCATATTGAACAGAGCAACTATAGGGATTACAATATGCTTCCTTAATTTATATAGTGCACTGTTTCTAATATTATACCATTTTGACAGCATAACTACATTTACACTCCCTTGAATCCTTTGTGTTATTGTCATGTATTTTACTTTCATACGTGATAAGCCCCACAATACAGGTTTACTATTTTTGCTTTAAACAATTACTTTTAAAGAATTTTTAAAAGAAAATAGTATTTTAATATTAACTAAATTAAAATAGTGTTTTATATTACTATTTTATAGTTACATAATGGCATTATATTACCATTTCCAGTGTAATGCCATTTCCTGTCATAGATCCAAGTTTCCATCTGGTATCATTTCCCTTCATTCTTAACAATGTCCTTTAGAATTTCCTGTTGTGCAGGAC
The DNA here is from genome assembly GCA_004363605.1 of Indri indri. Classification (NCBI taxonomy): domain Eukaryota; kingdom Metazoa; phylum Chordata; class Mammalia; order Primates; family Indriidae; genus Indri; species Indri indri. The sequence goes on from RJWJ010002681.1 coordinate 52,804, forward strand.
TGCTAGATATGAATCTTCTCAGCTTTTGTTTTATTAAGAATGTCTTGCCAGGCACAATGGCTCTTGCCTGTAGTCCCAGCTTCTCAGGAGAATGAAGCAGAAGAATTGCTTGAGCCCAGAAGTTTGAAGATGCAGTGTACTACGATTGCACCTGTGAATAGCTAAGGCACTCCAGCCTGGACAACATGGTGAGACTCCAAGTCTTTTTTTTTTTTTTTTTTACAAAAGCATTTAGCATTGAAAAGTGATGTCTTTATTTTTCAAAGTTTTTTTTCATATGGATATATGCTAATATTAAAATGCCTCTGTTGTCTTCTGGCCTCCATTATTTCTGATGAGGTTAGGTGCCATGTTTATAATTATTCCTGTTTGTAATGTGTCTTTTATATCTGTGTGCTTTAAAGATTTCCTCATCTCTGTCCCCAGTTTGATGCCTAAGTATAGTTTTCTTTGTATTTATCCTGCCAGGTGTTTGTGGAGCTTCCTGGACCTGTAGGTTACTATTTTTGATCAAATTTGGATAATGTTTGGTCACTGTTTCTTCAAAAAAATTTTTTAATATATATTCTCTCCCCTGCAGTTAAAGATGTTAGCCACTTAATACCGTTTCACAGACCACTGGGTACTGGTTTTTTTCTCCCATTGTATTCTCTCTGTGCTTAAGTTTAGATGATTCCTACAGACATCTTCAAATTCACTAATCTTCCTGTCTGCTGAAAAAAAAAAAGGATAAAATAAAAAAAAAAAAAGAAAGAAAACAAATTCACCAATCTTTTTTTTCTTGTTCTGTCCAACCTGTTCTTAATCTTATCCAATAAATTTTCCATTTCAAATATTGCATTGTTCAGTTCTAGAATTTTAACTAAGTACATATATATATATTTTTTAACCAAATCTCACTTGGAATTCCCCCATCTTTTTGTCTCTTATAATCATCCTTTCCTGTAAACTCTTTAACGTATTATCATAGCTATTTAAAACCTTTGTCTACTAACTGCAACATTTAAGTAATCTGCAGGTCTGTCTCTACTGACTTTTTTCTCTTGACTACTGATCAAATTTTCCTGTTCCTGCACATATTTAGTATTTTTTTATTACATACTTAACAATAAATGGTACACTGTAAGGACAATGGATATATTATCTTCTTCTGAAGAGTACTGAGTTTTATTTTAGCAGTCAGATCACCTTGAACTTGTGGAGGCTTGATCTTATACTTTGTTTAGGTAGATCTATTTCTGTTTTGCCCTTAGTCCTAGAGCTATTCACTTAGTTCTGGAATTTAATATTTTCTCCAAAAATGTGGCCCTTCTGAAGTTTCAATGAAAAACCTGAGGTTTATACCAAATCCCTCTAACTTGGCAAGACTCACACCTCCAACTGTTTTTCCTGTGGATGAGAACAGCTGAAATCTCTATCTAGCTCTTTTAGATAGAGATTTCTGTTATTTTCTTTTTGGGCTCCTTGGATTCTCACTCACTCATAGATTTCATGGGTCAGCCAAGAATTTAAGGGCAGGTTATATGCAAATTTTATTCCAAGACTAAGACTCTCCCCCACCCCCACCCCAACACACATACTTCAATTTCCAGTCACTCTATGATCCTAAACTCCGTCCTCAGTTCTACCTACTCCCTACTGTGTGGACTGAGGAGTACCCTCAGGATAAAAGCAATATAAAAACGAATGTCAGCCGGGCGTGGTGGCTCACACCTGTAATCCTGCAACTCTGGGAGGCTGAGGCTAGAAGATTGCTTGAGCTCAGGAGTTCGAGACCAGCCTGAGCAAGAGCGAGACCCCATCTCTACTAAAAATAGAAAAATTAGCTGAGTATGGGAGGCTGAGGCAGGAGGATCACTTGAGCCCAGGAGTTTGAGGATGCTGTAAGCTAAGCTGATGCCACGGCACTCTAGCCCGGGCAATAAAGTGAGACTCTGTCTGAAGAAAAAAAAAAAAAAAATGAATGTCATTCACTCTGGGGTTCCTTCTCCCAAGGGTAAAAATCTCCTCAAGTTTCTGCCTGATTTTGATCATGTTCCAGTGGCCTCACACAGTTTTTTCTTAAACATTTTTTCCTCTACCAAACCTCAGTATCATGTCTACAGTCACACACTGGATGCTGGCATCAGTAATAACTGCACAAACTTTGAAATCTCAATTTCAAACTTTCTATTTTCTCACTCTCACCTTCCAGCTTGTTTACTCAAGAATACCTATTCCAATAATTAATTCTCTGACCTCATTAAAACCTCCAGTCAATGACCACACCAATTTTTCACTATCCATGGTTCAGATGTCCTCTTTTCTTCCTTATCCAGTCTAGATTCTTTGGTCTAGCATCCCAACTCCTTTACCATCTCTCCTTCCCTTGTGCTCATCTGACAACACCCCAATCCAATGACCTCCTTACTCTGGGACTATGCGCCACAGCAGAAGGTGGCACTCACATATACAAAAATCACATAACCATGATGGCCAGATCTATTTCAAATTTACAATCACACATCTGCAAGGGGGCACACAACAATGCCAAATAATCCCATTCTCTCCCCCAGTAAATTCACGCTCTTGATAACTATTTCATGTCCACTGTCTCTCCATTACATACATCTCCATATACCCCTTTACCCTTAGCCCATAACCTTGCCACTTTCTTCACAGAAAAAAAAATTCAATTACATGAAAATTAGCTCATACTTTCCTTCAATCAAGTCTACCACTCTGCCCACATTGCTATCCCTAATATCACATATCTTTTTTAAAAAATCCTTTCCCTTGATCCCTCTGAATAATTAGTTCTCTGAAAAATCACCTCCTCCAGCAAGGCTTTTCCCAACTACTGTGAAGGAAGTTTCATCATCATATTATAGGACCATTTTCATATCAGTTATAAATACCTGAAATATTTTATTATGGTCTGCCTCCAATCACCAGAACCTCAACTACCTGGACACAGAGATTCTGTCTTCTATATCATTGTATTTTCTAGTACCTAAAAGAGTGCCTGACACATAGTAAATGCTAAATAAAAATATCTATTGAATAAATGAATGGATTATTGGACTGATTATAGAGAAACACTAATTAAGTAAACCAAGATCTACTAGTAGACATAAAAAACAGAACTTACAGAAAATGCAAATATAAACTGAAACCTGATATTTTTATGAATATCCAGGCCTATTTTGCTACTGACACCATTATGTCCATTATCCAAAATAACGGTACATGTGCAGGGAAATATGTTACCCAAAAAACTCTGCTCTTTGCTGCTAAATACTAGATATAATTTACATATTTCTAATTAAATATTTATGATATTTTAATGATAGGACTATTAAGAATCACCACAGCAATTACTTTTTAAAACACAATTCAAATAACTTTTATTATCAACAAAAAATAGTAAGGCATTATCCAAAATAACTATTATCATTAGTGATTTAACTATTTCTTTTAAAATGAAAATGAGGCTTAGCATTTTGTTAGGAATTTTTTGAACATTAGATATTATAAACCACAAATGTTTAGTTCTAAGGAAAAACTATTAATATCCCATCAGCAAAGACATTAATAAACTAAGCTAAAATGATGACCAATACTCTTAAAAGTAATAAAATCAATTAGTACAAGTGAAAAACCAAAAAAGTAACATTATAATCCATTTTCCCTACTTTAGATTACTATATAAGCACTTTATAAGTGCTTTATAAGGATTAATCACTTTGTTAATGTATTTTACCTTAAAGATACTCATTCTTTCTACTTATTTTTACTTTTACCTTATTCACTAAATGGACTTTTTTCTTTTATAGGAGATGATATATGTCTTGAGTGAAAGTATCTATCATTGTTTGCCACATAGAATTTGAATTTGCAAGAGTTCTGAGAGTTACTAAAAAGTATTAAAATATGATATTCAAAAATTGGCTTCATGTCTATAATTATAGATAATTTCAGAAATAGAGAAAAAGGGAAGTTTACATTTTAAAACCAAAATCAAGGCTTTTTATGTACATTTTTATGTACAATCTTTCTTCATTGATTTTACTAGGAAAGAAGCAGCTTTAGAAATAAAACTACTTAATAAAGCCAAATAATATACAATTATGTTTATAAAATCTGATGCCCATATTGTAAATCATTGCCAGTTTTCATAACTAATGTTTCTCATAAAATTACATTTATACAAAAAAAGTGAGTTTTTCCCCTTGCAAATAACATATTTGGAGGCAGAAATGGGTAAATGCTATTTGCATGCAAAATCAATGAGGAGTACTCCATGATGAAATTTTGAGGCAGATGTACTTTTTAAAATGTTTTGGCCAGGTGTGATGGCTCACGCCTGTAATCCTAGCATTCTGGGAGGCCGAGGGAGGCAGATCGTTTGAGCGCAGGAGTTCGAGACCAGTCTGAGCAAGAGCGAGACCCCATCTCTACTTAAAAAAATAGAAAGAAATTAGCTAGACAACTAAAAATACATGTAGAAAAAATTAGCCAGGCATGGTGGCGCATGCCTGTAGTCCCAGCTACTTGGGAGACTGAGGCAGAAGGATTGCCTGAGTCCAGGAGTTTGAGGTTGCTGTGAGCTAGGCTGATGCCACGGCACTCTAGCCCGGGAAACAGAGCGAGACTCTGTCTCAGAAAAAAAAAAAAAACATAAAATGTTTTAATCTTTAATACACTTATAAGTAACAATAAGTCACATAGTATAATTTCTTATTCATAGAATGTATATTTCAGTTTTTAAAAAGCCTTAAAGAGTTCCTTTAATGCTTATGTTAGCTCCGGTGAACAATTATTAAAAAGTAAAAGGCTATGGCCAGGTGCAGTAGCTCATGCTGTAATCCTAGTACTTTGGGACGCTGAGGCGGGAGGATTGCTTGAGGCCAGGTGTTCCAGACCTGCCTAAGCAAGAGCAACATCCATCCCTACAAAAAATAAATTAGCCAGTCATGGTGGTACACACCTTTAGCCTGTTACTTGGGAAGCTGAAGAGAATCACTTGAGCCCAGGAGTTTGAGGTTGCAGTGAGCTATGATGACACACCACTGCACTCTAGCCAGTGGGACAGAGTTAGAGCCTGTCTAAAAAAAAAAAAAAGGCTAATAAATAATTACCTATTTCTTTAATATGCTTTTTTTTAATAGAGTAAGGCAGCTGCTATGGTCTGAATGTTTGTGTCCTCCCAAAATTCATATGTTGAAATCCTAACCCCCAAGGTGATGGTATTAGGAGGTGGAGCCTTTGGGAGATGATTATGTCATGAGGGCAGCATCCTCATGATTGGGATTAGTGTCCTTATAAGAGACCATGTGAGGATACGGCTAGAATGCACCATCTGTGAATCAGAAAGTGGGCCCTCACCAGACACTGAATCTGCTGATGACTTGATCTTGGACTTCCCAGCCTCCAAAGCAGTAAGAAATAAATTTCTGTTGTTTACAACCCAGACAGTCTCTAGTATTCTGTCATAGCAGCCTGAACAGACCAAGACAGTAGCCAAGTAATCAGCCTGGTGTAAAAAGTCATGGAGCACTGCCTGATTTCCTGCACCAATTTTTAAATATGAAATTATAATCTGTTAAGACAACTACAGGACCTTTTGTAAATAAATATGCTTGTACAAGGATACATGAATATTTGTAAAAATAAAAAGAGCTAATACACAGGAAAAGCATAATAAAAAAGAAAAGGGGACAATGGAGGTGGTGAAAGAGGGAGAGGAGGAGCCTGGGAAGGAGGGAAAAAGTGTGAAGAGAAAAGAGAGAAAATATGCATTAAACTAATCTAGTAAATAAAAATGTAGATTAGACACATGAGAAGTAGTAATTCATTTTACCAAAAGCCTACTTACAGGACAAAGTTAAATGCAAAGTCCCACTGCATCTAAAACGCAGTATTATTTATTTATAAAAATACCCATTCATATATGTTTTAAAGGACTACATCTACATAGTAAAGTACGGTTATAAAAAACTTCTGAATTTACTAAGTCAGACCTAATTTTTCACTTGTAGCATCAATACAATTTACTTCCATACCAATAACAATTATATCAAAGAGCCAATAATTTACCTCCCTGAAATTCAGCATCCCTGAAATTCAATGGAAAAGATTCTTTAATAACATTTTTAAACAGGCTATTTAGGACAATAAGAAGAACTAGTGATGAAGAAATTGAAGAAATTATGTAGAAGTGCTCACCTACACAATTCACCAACAATGGTGGTAGTGAGGAGCTTGTTTCTTCCAAAATCTTTAAAACAAACCCTACCATATTAGTGTTCGTGGCTAAGGAAAGTTGTGTCTGAAGTCTTAAAGTTAGGGAAAATAATTTTTCCTAATATAACCATCATATTCTATGTAAGCAGTCTTATAATCCAAACTATAGAAAGCTGCCAGACACCATGATTTACTTTATATATTGTAGTTCTCAACCCTTTCTACTGAGATGTGTGAGAAGCTTTCATAATATTCTCTCTCATTACTAAGCACAGTGATTTTCAACCTCCCATAAATGGGTTAATAGCACGGTCACCTTGTGTATGAGGAAATACTATTCTCTTAGCTATATGATTTAAATAGCAACCCACAAAATAATCTACACCACATCAAAGTGCAGTTAGAGTATACCATCAGCTACAAATCCACAAAACCTGGAACTTCCAGGAAAAGTCCAGGAAAATCAGGCAAATATAAAATATCTGAATTTAAAAGCCAACTATTATAATACAATAAAAAGGTAACGAATTTTAAAAGCCAGATTAAATTATCAGTTAAAATACATAATATTACACACTTTGAGAAAGTTTTGTAATAAAAATAGTAATAATAGTTTTTAAAACTTACTTAAAACTGTTTAATGAGAACAGGTGACTAGAGAAGCATTGTATACTAAAGAAGACTAAATGGAACCCCCTTGTTAAGGTCAGTAAAAAATAAGTGAAAAAATAAAAAATAAGTAAAGTAAGTATGGAGGTTAATAAAACAATTTGAAAAACTATACATAGTTTCTTAAAGAAAATTTTATGCATTTATAAAACACTAAATTTTAAGCTTTTTAAGTATTAAAAATACTCTAAAATGTTTTATTCAAAAGATAAAAATAAAACATTCTTAAAATCAACACAAATTAAAATGTTGAGATATAAATGATGTCTTATGTAGGGATATTCTTTTTAAAAAAATAAATGACTAAAGAAAATTTGTGCAGTTTAATTTCAATGTGAAAAAAAAATTACTTCGAAATGATTTTAGCCCATTTGTTAAGAAACCAGTATACATTATTATATATTATTTCTTCTCTATATGCCAAATAATCATTTAATATTAGGTGTTTGAGATTACAAATCAGCTAACTTGTTTTTAAATCTAAAAATAAGTCAACAATAAAAGACAGGAATCTAACTTTTAATATTTTAAAATATTTCCTGCATAGTTTCCCCAAATATTAGCATTCTAATTGTGACCAGCATTATAGCTTTTTAATAAGGGTCTAATCCAGGGTAAAAATAAACAAATAAATAAGTATAAAAACTGTCAGAAACAACCATTGGTGTATGCTCATGCTTCTCACACACACACAAATATTTATCAAGCTTACTTTTAAAATGCATGTTTAGCTTTTCCTTACAACTTAACACTGGATACAGGAAACTCTAGAAATCATAAACAAAGACCAAAATAAAGTCCCCATTTCTCGTGAAAATTTGTACATAATTGCAATGGATATAAATATACATTACACACATCTCTTACTCAATACAAAATCTTAGTAAATATGTTCCCAATATGGCAGGGAGAGTTTGTTCTCTCGAATTAAAAGTTTTTGCCCATTAAAAAAGGTTTAAATAGCCCTACTTACAGAAATATGTTCTCAAAGTAACAGTCGTATTATATTCTACTTATTTTCCATATAAAAACTTCAACAAAAGCTATTTACCACAATCAATAAACCTGTTCAGTAAATACTCAAAACTCATACAGATGAATACAACAAAAAATAAAAACTTATCCAGAGTGACTTCAAATGAAAATGAATGTGATTTCAAAATTACATGCACCTCTTTAAAAATCAGGGTAATTAATAGATCACTTAAATCACATTAGCTGAGGTCAAGTTTAGCCCCTAAAGAATACTTAAAGTTTCCTTATTCCTTTATACTATTTTATAAAATAAATAAGTTGAATCTAACCTACCGTTTTCTTTTGCTACTTATTTTAAACTATGAAGGTCAGGTACTTGATTGTAAATTGATGTAGATATCTCTATTATTGCTCTACATCTAATTATCCATAAATATTAACAGAAACAATACTGTTCCAATCAGGCAAGACTTCCTTCCATTTTATAGCACAAACTTGTAACCCAGCTCAACAACTAATCATATTTTAAATTATGGATTTGAAAACATGTTTTAGAAGCACATTTTTAAAAACAAACACAGTATGAAATCTTGCTTTTCGCTGAGTCGGTGAAATTTTTTTGTTGTTTTTATGGCTATTTGGTTTACTTCCTTCTTCTGGGCAAGATTAGTATGTAACTTTCATTCTTCTTTAGAGAGTGAAAAACCCACAGACCTAAACTGAATGAAAACTTAACTGGGTATTGTCAGATAAAGACAAGTAAACTAGCACCGTAAGAACAACTGTACTAAATTTTAACACTATTCATTAACAGTTCCATTTTCCTGAGTTTGCGTTTGTTCTTTGGCATTGGCTTAGGATATAATCCATTTTTCAGAAGGTGTTCTTTGCTGAGGCGAATTTGAGCACCATGCTGAAGCTGGAAAGAACATAAGGCTCGAAGAGGGCGAAGCAAAGTCTGTTAAGAAAAAAAAGATACTAAAAAAAGTTATCTATGAAAATCATGATAGACATTTTACCTTCAGAAACAGGGACTACTATGTTTCTCTTTATTATTATTGTCTTTTAACTATGAAAAACAACAAGTACTCTAATAAATATATATAATTATTTAGAGATAATTAATATATTTAAATTCATAACTTACATACCACACTAAGGAAGTCTAATAAACAGGCACAAACACTTTACCTTCCATGGGAAGCTTATATTAAAAAAAAAAGACACAAATATTGATTTTCCATATAGGTATTATAATAAAGTCTGAACTTAGTTTTATACATTAATTTATTCAAACACCATGAAAAATTGACGCCATTACAAAAATTTAATCTGAAATAAGCAGTCTAACAGAAACCTTTAGATAAAAGATAAGCACGTCAAATTAGTTAATTCAGTTTCAATCACAAATTGATGCGACCATACTGATAACAATTGTTACCTGATAACAATTAGATGATGGAAGCAATGGGCAAGTGGTTTACTACTTCTCTCACATTACTCCATGGACCACATACAAGTTAGATACCCATGTTTTGGTGCATTTGAAATCATTCTAACTGTATATGTACCTGTCTACATTCAAATACCTATAGGGCCAAGCATGTAATATAAATATGTAAAGTGGGTGGATTTATAAGCTAACAGACAATAGTTGAGGTTGTAATACAAACGGAGTATATGCCCTATCTAAAGTTATTCAAATTCAAAAAATAAAAAAAATAGTAACACTATGCCACTGTTTTAAACACACAGTGAGCCAGATTCTTTCCTTGGGCCTGAGATCCCTGATCTAAAGCTTTTTAATAACAAAAGCACAAAACTGCAACTAAACAGACTATTAAAGGATCACAAAAGAAGCAAAGAAAAAATGAATAGATTTAACTACGAAAATTTCACAATGTCTACGTGAAAATTTATTCCCCCATGTATACAACATAAGTGGTAGAAAGGGGCTCAATAGCTTTACTTTACAATGAACTCTTACAAACTGTGGCAGTCACTGGTAGTTGCTTCTCCATATTCATTCTTTTCTTCCTTATTAAAAGAATCCAAATGTTATTCAAGGAGGTGATGTGTCGAGCCAGTAATATTACAGGGACTAATGACACAGTCTATCCAACGAGGTGGAAGTGGACGTGGCTGGGTAGGGCTTTCTGAGATACTCTTTAAAAGAGAACAGACTTAGCGGGCATAGGCTTTTTGTCCTTTTTCCTGCTTGGTACATGATTGCTGGGGGTGGTGGGTCAACCTTCATGTCACCACAATAAACATGAAGATTAAAGCTAAATATATAAGATGATGGAGACAAAGATGGAAGAAATCTGGGTCCCTGATGTCCTTTTCAAGCTGCATTCTCAACCCAGGACTGCCCATGTCAACATTTCTTATTTATAGGAGTAAAGAAACTCCGATGAGATTTAATCACTGCATTAAGGGCTCTATTACATGTCATCAAACATAATTCCTAACTGATATACACCAATAAGGAAAAAGACAAACATCTTCAAAAAGCTCTGTATAATATTATTATAGAAAGCTCCTTAGGTATGTTCTCTTAATTTCTTTTAATGAAGAAAACAAGAGAGGAAATGAGGAAATAACTACGTATTACTTTACCCACTTTATAGAGTCAACATGGCACACTGACTGGATTCCGAAACACCATACCTAGGAAAAATACCTAGGACTACATACAAACTGAGACAAGTGAAGATTCTGTTGATATTTTATGACATTTATTAGATTCTTCACATTTAGGAGAGAATTAATATTCCTATAGTCAAGGGCTTCCAACTTTCACATCCTAAAGATAAGATTTTGTCAATTTACAGAGATAATTAAAAGAATGCATTTTGGAGTTAGGTCTGGATCAGATCCCCACTCCATCTCTGCAGTAGTTACTAGGGATGTTCATAAATATGCCAGTCTTCCTTCTAGATACATAATCAGATTGCATTTTCTATCCCCCTTTAAAGTTAGGCATGGCCATAGAACTTGCTTTGGTTAATGAAATGTGAACACAAGCAGTATGTGCCGTCTTTGGGCAGAAGCATTAAAAGTGGTGTAGGATTCACCACTTTCCTTGATGAAAGTGGAATGATGTGTCTAGACAATTCCTCCATCAGGCTGGATGCCTGAGTGACTGCAATGAACAGAGGTCCTATGGGCAATCCCACTGGCCAAACAGCATGAGAGAGACATAAACCTTTGTCATGTTATGCCATTTCTATTTTAGAGTTTTAAATTACTGAAGTCTAGCCTAACCAAGTAAATCCTTTTGTCATATGCAAAGTGACAATTTTCAAAGAACCATTACTACCAATCATTGGTGTTGGGTAGAGCTAAGGCACTTAGGGCACAACACAAAGCTCTGCCACATCTATTTTTAAAAAGTTCATGAGGCAAAACTTCATAAGTATCAATCTATAGGCAAGATCAGAGAGGCAAGGAAGGGCAAGGGCAAAAGGATTAATTAAAGGGCAAGGGCACTTTCTGAGTGCCTGTGTTGACAACTGTGGCAATTAACACACACTACCTCACTCAATTCTCACAACACTATGGGGTAACCATTTTTGCATATTACAGATTAGAAAACAGCACAAAGAGATTATGTGAACTGCCCACTGGCGAAAGTGATGATAGTAAGTAAAGAGGTTGTAATTCAAAGCTACTTGAGAAAGTCCATCTCATGCTACTTCCAGGTGCTTGAAAAACTGCTCTAGAATAAAGGATGACAATAAATCAACAGACTAACAATCCTATTCTGTGCTAAATTGTGTATTTTAAGGAACTCTACCTCTACAGAATGAAGACAGGTGAAAATTTACTGCTGTCCTCCATCATCTCAAGGTTTTACAACAATTGAATGCCCCTAATAAAAGGTTACTGGCAAAAAATGTATGTCACAGCTTTCCTTCCAGGAAAGGAAGAAAATACCTATGTTCACAGCAGACAGTAAGTGTGTGTCACAAACATGCTAATTTTTTATTGTAACTAGACTTGAACAGGCTGGACTTAGGGTTCTGCCACTAGGAAAGCAGCCTTTGCTATAAATTGAGTGGGGCCAATTTTTGCCATCTATAATAATAAGCAAATTAGGATGCTTCATTATGCATTTCTTCTTCTCCTGAGCCCACCAACTATCTCATCAGCACCTCCCCAAATCAGAGGCTTGATTGTCAAACATCCTTTTTATACTCCTGACCACTGTAGTATGATTACCCCTGACTACCAAAGCAAGCACAATGAGGGCTCTAGGACCTCACTATTACTTTGGGATTTTATGTCCAATTTGATTTTAGACAACAAATAACAAAAGCTAAAGAGATGGTGGATGCTATCACCATGCTATATCTTAAACTTTGCCTTTTGTTAGATATTATACTCAGAACATAAGATATTTTGCAAGTCTCAAGTTGTCACAGCAAGGATTTCTTTTTTGTTTTAAAAGATATCATATCACAAAGCATATCCAATCTAGCAACAGTCAATGTCAGCTTTTGGCTTTATGTCATCAGTGACTGCTTTTGGTTATATCAAAAAAAGTAGTCAAAGAATAAAAATTAAAATATGCTGATGGAGAAGAAACCCTAAAACAATATTAAGAAAGTTGCCCTAAATATATAATATTATTTTTTGAAAAAGTTCCTTCTCAGGCAACTTTGAAAGAATTCATTCAATACCTGTAGAATCCAGAATACTTGTAAAATAGAAACTGAAACATTCTTGATGGCACATTAATTAATGCCAGAATAATATCTTACAAAACTGGGGGTGGGGGGAGCAGCAGCATTGTTAGTATAATAGTAGTACAAACCCTATCGCTAACCTTTTATACTAATACAACTACTATTACTATAACCACCACTATTACCAACGTTAAAGTATCCATTTAGGATTGCAGTAAGGATCCAATTCCAATTGTGGGAATAAGAGATGTAAGGATTCTTTCCAGAATCCAGAAGGAGAGAAAAGCAAGTTCCAAATCTATAGCCAAAGAATATTATATTTTTCCCTCAAAATTTGAACTTTTAATGGGTCTTTGGTCTGATGTTGTCTGATCCTAGAATTTTATATCAACAAAAAGGAAATACAGAGACTACACAGAAATCAAGTTTAAACAACAGCACTGAGTTTCACTTTTCTTTTAAGATACCTATCAAAAGAATATTCTTTGTTTTTCAAGAATATGCAGGAATGATAGTGAATGAACAAAACAGAAAGGCAAGTATAGGGGTTTATAAAGTGCCATGTTCATGGCCAGGTGCATGGGAATAGGTGGTAAGGTTAGAGGAGAAGGAAGAGAGTCTGAGAACACTCCCTGGTCATTTAGGGTAGGGATCTAGCATCCCTTATGAATTTTTTCTAAAGGACAGAGAACAGAGAAAATGAAATTGCCTAGACCCAAAACAAAGTCTACTCACATACATACACACTCAAGAAAAGCCTACATATGAAAGCCTACTTTTTTCAAAAGAAGAAAAGTCTCCAACTCACATTTTCCACAGTTTAGGGCAGAAGAGAGGAAAAAAGTAATTCAGCACTTGCTTCTGGCATTCTTTAACACTCCTTGCAGCCTGAGATCTTTTTGTTCCCTTTAGGATTAATATCTTGGTAACTAATCCAGTTACTTTCAACTGAACTTTTATCCATCATTGAAATTTCCTTCGTGGTTAAGGCACACTCTTATAATAGCAATCATTGTGTATAATGAAAGAGAAAGACCGCAAGCAAAAAAGAGTATCTTCTATACGTATGTCGGGGGAGGGAAGGTATTAGAGGGGAAGTTATAAACTCCATTTAGTTTTGGTCATTATCCTATGATTTTTCTCCTTGAGTTGTACTTACCAAATGTTTCGATGATTAAAAACCCCTAACAATTTAAGTTTTATCTCACCATTTTTTCTTTTGCTACAGACGCAGTTTCTTACATGTCCCAAAAGATTGAGCTATTAGTAAGCTCATTAAAATATTATTCTTTGTTGATGATTATTAATTATATATGAAATCATCATGCTTTCATGGAAATTAAATAAAATGATGATTGTAAGTTATAACCTGTTCATGTTCTATAGGAATTTTTCCTCAAAAAAGGTATTTTTTACAAGGTTAGTATGACAAACAGGAAGTTAGTATACCTCCTCAAATAAAGGCACAAATGCAAAAACAAAAATGCTGCTGTAGAATGTTCCTTTAACTAAAAAGAAAAAAAAAGTTGAATATAAAAGAACATAAAATGCTAAAAAGAGAAATAGAAAATACTAAAAGAAAAATCTAGCCAAAAAACTCTATGGCTCATGCCTGTAATCCTAGCACTCTGGGAGGCTGAGGCTGGAGGATTGCTTGAGCTCAGGAGTTCGAGACCAGCCTGAGCAAGAGTGAGATCCCATACCCTGGAAGCTGAGGCAGGAGGATCGCTTGAGCCCAGGAGTTTGAGGTTGCTGTGAGCTAGGCTGACACCACGGCACCCTAGCCCAGGCAAGAGAGTGAGACTTGGTCTCAAAAAAAGAAAAAAAAAAAAACAACTCTATTTAATGTTGTGCTACTTAAACGCAATTTAGCATATTACAAATGCTGTTTGCACAGCTTAGTATGAATATTTAAATAATGCAATCTGGAAAGCTAAACTAACACAGAAAAACACCAGAGGGGAAAGAAGGTTATAAAAGTACATAAATTTCTATCACAGATACATTCTACTTGTCACTAGAGTTACAAATTTAACAAGTTAAGCACATCTAAATTTTTTAGGTAAAATCTAACCAAACTCCTACTGTCAAAAACTACAACCTTCCAAAGACATACCTCTTGTATATAACTATTTTTCTCCAAGATCGAAAGAGCAACAGCTGCACACTCCAGTGTAGAAAGGCACCTATTAGTTGGTTGCATCCGAATTACATACTGACTAGAAATGTTAGTTTTTAACTGCACCTGAAACCAAAAACAAAATAGTACAATGTAATTTTCGTTTTAAATTTAAAATTATAAAGTCTGTTTTAAATTCTAATTACTTTCCTTCCAAAAGTACTGGCTTTTAATATTTAGTAGAAATATTAAATGTAGCAATATCTTTTATATATAATATTCTTTTATTATTATTGGTAAATAATAGAAGTAAAAGAATAGTTACATGAATACCTGACAAAGATATACCCAGAACATACACAAATTACTACATACCCAACATAAGAAGACTAATAACACTACCACTCCATAAGGAAAAGAGTAGTAGTGAATACACACTTCACAAAAGAAGATAGAAGAATGGCAAATAGGTACACGAAAAAGTGCTCAAAATGATTGAGTGCAAATTAAAACCACTGGGGATAACGTTTCACATTCACCAGAGTAGCTAAAACCAAAAGGATATGGAGTAAATGAAACTCTCATATATTACAGTGGGAGTTAAAATAACATAATCACTTTGAAAAAAATTGACAATTTTTTTAATTGTATGGTTTATCCTTCCATTATTTCTTAATATAAACTGACAGATGTGTGTCTATGTGGGTGTGTATATAAACATACAGACACACAAAGGCATATAAGTGTGTGTGTGTGTATATATATATATATCTCCTTTCTTTTTAGATGAAAAGTAGCATATTATACATTGTATTATCCATAAGAGATGATATTTTAGCTGAGATCTGATGACTGAGACAGAGTCAGACATGAGAAAGGCAATAGAAAATCAAATGTCGACATTTTGGCCTTTGATTTCTATTTTAATTAAATGAAACTCAAGCAATCATACACTAGGGATAAAGCCATATCCCTAGCTCACATTCTGATCAGAATCACATTTAAGGATATGTGGGTAGATGATAATTTCAATGTTCGTTTATAAAATATGCGAACACGGGGATTGGAGGTAGTGGTGTCTAAGCCTTAACACACAGCAACTTATTATAATCAGGTGTCCTCTCTTATTTTCTAGTATCCCCAAAGTTGTATGAGTTTCTCATTCCTTTAAACCATCAAAACTCTCTCATCAATGGCATCTTGTCCCTCAATCCCTTCCCTCCTCTGTGTCTCATGCAGTTCCCATGATGAGAAATATGGTTCTTTACTCTGTGCTTTTTGTTCAAAGAATTCTCCTCTAAGGCTTGTATTCTTTCTTTCCTGAGAAAGGGGGGAGAAGGGGGAGGGAAAAGAGAGAGAGAGAGGGAAACAGAGAAGCAAGCTGCTGCTGCTGCTGCTGCTAAATGAACGTTATTTTAAAAAATGTATATGATTTTGGACTACATCCTTTAAAGCAGATTTGAGTGATAGTGTTTTATATATGATTATATTGAAATTACTCTGCATTTCTACCAATGCAAAAGACAGGAAAAAGATGCAGGGAAGGAAAGAAATGGAGGAAAATGGTTGAGAAATATGTATAGTGATAAAAGAAAGTTAGCCTATTATTAAATAACTAAGAGTAATTCACAGTGTCAATTAACAGTAATTACTAATAGCTTCGATATTTCATCAAAGCAACTAGTAGAGCGTAGTGCAACCAATTACTGTTTTCAATACTCAATTCCAAGTCTTCATTGGAGAAATTTATAATGACATCTGATTGCAATAAAATCTTTGGGAAACATGCAAAAATTCAGTGAATTTTGTTTATTGGAATAAATTTGATTTTTTAAAAGAAGTTAGTTATTTCAGGGAATAGTTTTATTTCTTAACGTAAGAAAACTCAGAATTTGAAATTTATCATGTTAAGAGACTTCAGAATATCCTTTACAAATCATCTCTCCAGCAACTAGATATAGTAAAAACTATATAGCTATGTTACACTATTAACGTGTTATTAGATAATAGCATGTTAATGTAACCTTCTCACAGCTCCTCTTTTATGCTTATATGTTAGTCCACCTTCATCACACACTTGATTCAATGAGCAAATGAGCAAGAGCAGAAAGAAATCCTGTTGATCCATCTCAAGAAGTCAGAGGCATAATAAATAACTTACAAGAAATTGCTTTGTCTTCTTAAATAAAAATTCAACAAAATTCAAGGCAAAGTTATTCTAAGAAAGGGAAAAAATTAATAGATGAAAATGTAGTACATAGAGAATCTACTAAAAGATGATTATTATTATTTTAAACTTGACAATAACTAATCAATCTCAACCAAGCCATTTAGTTTCTTATTTTCCCTCAGTTGCTCCTGACCTATAAAATCGAATAGCTGGACCTGATGGTATCAAAATTTACCTTTTAGCTATCAATCCTAAGATTAATAGCTAAAAGACTTATATATAGAAATCTATATAAGATTTATATATATATAAATCTTACTTTGCAAATTTTGGAAGCTATGCTGACTCAAAGAATGTTTTGATCTTTTTGGGAGTTGGTTCTCTATGGGTATAGGTGGTTTAAGTGCTCTTAATGTAACTTTTATGTCAGAAACAAGAAAATCACTGACTGGTTCAGAATTCTACCCATATAGTTTGTGGGCTTATAATGTAACTTCTATTTTAGAAATAGTCAACTCTTCCAGAATGTCTACATTTAGCTTCATACCTTTTCCATTGCTTGTCTGAATTGTCTAAAATTTGGATTTCTGAAAATTATTTTGTTCCATTATCTTAAACATAACTTATAAGAATACCAGACAACAACTTGATAGCTATGATTACTGTTCAGGTGCCTTTTAAAAAGAGTTTTAGAACCAGGTGCAGTGGCTCACACCTGTAATCCTAGCACTCTGGGAGGCCAAGGCAGGAGGATCGCTTGAGCTTAGGAGTTTGAGACCAACTTGTAAGCACTCAATACAGGGCAAAGATGCTGATGAAGATGGTACTGCCACTGATGATGGTGGTGGTGGTGGATCATAATGTTTTCTTCACAATCTAATGAATAAATGTGAGGCATTTATTTACCATATAAAGCCAGATGAAATTCCCTAGCCAAGGGTATGGGAGGAGATGGGACTTAGGACAGAGTCAAAAGAATGTCAACTTTTACAGGGGGCTGAAAAAAGAAAAGCCATGAAATATGTAGAGAAAAAATAATCTAAAAGCAAGAGAAAGAAACAGAAGAAAAATGTTTTACTTAATACTGGAAAAGAAAGAGTTCCTTTGGAAGGTAAATATTACTAGAGTTAAAAATCCTGTTTTTTAAAAAAAGGCATAAATATTTTCATTAAAGATATATATATATATAGATATAGATATAGATATAGCCTTATATTTTTGTTGTCGTTGAGACAGAGTGTCATTCAATTGCCCTGGGTAGAGTGCAGTGATGTCATTGTAGCTCACTGCAAGCTCCAACTCCTGGGCTGTAAGAGATCCTTCTGCCTCTGCCTCTTGGGTAGCTGGAACTACAGTCACCCAAGGCAATGCCAGCTGGGTTTTGCTGTTTTGTGTATTTTTTTTTTCCTTTTTGTTTTTCTTTTCTCTTTGGGAGAGATGGGGTCTCACTGTTGCTCAGGCTGGTGTCCAACTCCTGAGCTCCAGCAATCCTCCCACTTCAGCCTCCCAGAGAGCTACGATTACAGGCATGGGACACCACACCTGGCCTGAAGATATACTTAGAAACAAGGAAAATTTTAGTTTCTTACTCTTTCATCTTTTAAGTACATGGCCTGAGCATCACTAAAATATGTAATATTCACCAAAATAATTAGATCTTATAGCTCTATCTTTAGATGATTTTTTTAATTTTTTTTTTTAGATAATCCTTTTAAAATATTCCCAAACAACACTAACAGAAGAGACAGGCCAAGAATTCATAATAATTTCTGAAAATCACTTTTAAATGAAAAATTTTCATTTCTTGTATGATTTTGATTGAATGTTTATACCTTATCTACCTAATGTTTTCTGTGTATTGCCTTACCTTCCTCTACCTCTGCACATGTATAATATGTTTAATTGATTTAATGATAGTAAACGTGGCAGACAGACATATAAAAGAGATGGTTCCTTTGAACAATACACAGTACAGGATACCTAAATAGTAAGAAATTATGGGCTGAAGAGTACTAGAAGTTTTAAGAACTAAGCTTATTTATAATCAATAGTTTGATTCTTCACATACAACTGAACCAAATATATAAAATTATAAATGCTTACATGTTAATGCCCCAATAATCACACTGTACTTTATTTTTTAAAAAATTTTATTGTGTATATTTAAGGTATACAACATGATGTTATGGAATATAGAGAGACAGCAAAAAGGTTAGTATAGTGAAGCAAATTATTAATAACATGTCTATCATCTCACAGTTACCCAATTTTTTGTTTTTGTGTTAAGAGCAGCTAAAATCTACTCATTTAGCATAAATTTCATATACAGTATAATTGTATTACCTATAGCCCTCATATTGTACATTAGATGTCTAGACTTGTTCATCCTACATATCTGCTACTTCATATACTCTGATGCATCTACCCTTTTCCTCTCCCCTCCCCTCCTGCCCTGGTAACCAATGTTTTGTTCTCTATCTCTGTATATTTCATTATTTTTTAAAGATTTTACATATAAGTGAAATCATGTAATATTTTTCTTGCTGTATCTGGCATATTTCACTTAGCATAATGTCCTCCAGGCTCATCCATGGCAAATGGCAAGATCTCGTTCTTTTTTAAGGCTGAAAAATGTTCCACTGTATATATGTACCACAGTTTCTTTATCCATTCGTCTGTTGACACTTAGATTGTTTCTATATTTTCATTATTGTGAATAAGGCTACAATGAATATCAGAGTACAGATATCTTTATGAGGTGGTGATTTCATTTTCTTTGGGTATATGTAAACAAGAGGGATTGCTGGATCATATGGTAGTTCTATTTTTAATATCCTTAGAAACCTCCAAATTGTTTTTCACAATGGCTGTACCAATCTATAGTCTCACCAACAGTCTGTACTTCATTGAGCAAATTTACAGAAAACCTAAATAAAAGGAGACTTATACTATGTTCATGGAATGGAAGACTTAGTATGGTACATGTGTCAATTCTCAAAAATTGATTTATGAGTTAATGTTATCTCAATAAAAACCTGAAGAGTTTTTTGGGGGGATTTCATAAAGCTGATTCTGAAATTATATGTTAATACGAAGGGCAAAAATATCAAGATCCTCTTGAAGAACACAAAAAAATTTTTCCTACCAGTTAGACTTACTATAAATCAACATTAATTAAGGCAGTATGAAACTGGTGCAGAGACAGACCAGTAATAGATTAGACTTTAAAGCACAGAAATGTACTTTCACATGTTCCACAAATGATAAATGACAGAGGTAATATTGCAAAGCAGTGAGTTTAAAAAGTGATCTTTTTTAGTAAATCGTGCTGGGACTAGTGGCAGTAGTATAAAGGGAAAAAAGTGAAAATTGGACCTATACCTCACACCAAACACAAAATTCTATTACAGGTAGATTAAAGACAAATGTAAAAGGTCAAACTCTAACGCTTTTAGAAGGTAATATAAGACTATGAGCTAGAGATAAGAATGAATTTCTTAAACAAAATACTGAAAATACTAACCATGAAAAAAAGACATTAAAATCTGAAATTCCAGCCTTAGCTGAAATAGCTCACTTGGGAGAGCATTAGACTGAAAACCCGAAATTCCATTTATCAAAGCACAACCAAAAAAAAAAAAAAAAGAGTGAAAACATAATCACAAATTTGCAACTTACATAACTGTGAAATGGCTCAGAGCCAGAACACATAAAGAATTCCTAGAAATCAGTAAGAAAAACAGCGAAAATGCTGAAAGAAAAATGGTTAAAAGATGTGAATAGGCACTTCAAAAAAGAGAAAATCTAAATGACTAAAAAACATCTAAAAAGGTGTTAAATTTCACTAGTAATCAGGGAAACGAAAATTAAAACCAAATGAGAAACTACTACACACTCAGAAGACTGGCAAAAATTTTAAATGTCTGACATTACCATGTGTTAGAGAGGATAGCTCTTGTTGGTGAGAGTGTGAATAGTTAAAATCACTTTATAACAGTTTGGTTAAATCTAGTAAAATTGAAATGATGTCAAACCCATGACTATTCACCTATTTCATTTCTAGTCATATACCCGAGAGTAATTCTTGTACATGTGCATCAGGATATAGCATAAGAATGTTCATGGCAGCACTTATCATAATAGCCCCAAGCTGAAAACAATCCAAATGACCATCAACAATAGAATAGACAAATTGTGATATATTCACATAATGGGATATTACACAGCAATGAAAATGAACAAAGTACAACTATACACGATAACACAGATGAATCTTAAAGACATAATATTGAAAAAAGATACAATTTTCATAAAGTTCAGAAATAGGCAAAACTATGTTATTTAGGGACCCATAAATCTATTTTAAAAAAGGAAAGAAGTGATTACAATAAAGGTCAGGATATGGTTACCTGGGGAGTAAGAGAAGGTGTATGAAGGGGCTATAACACAGACTGGAACCTGGACCTTGTGGAGTGTGGAACACTTTGGCAATGATCTATTTCTTGACTTGCATAGTGGCTACAAGAATGTTAGCTTTTTAAGTATTTCTTATGCGACGCATGTTTTATGCACATCTCAAAATAAAACATGTTATTAGAAATTGTCTTGCTAAGTATTAGCTTAACAAATGTACCCTCCTATTAGAAGTTTTTTCTTCTATGCAAAACACTAAAATCAAATTGAAAAATGGGATGGTTATCAGTAATTAGCCGTGCGATCTTGGGTAAGTTACTTAATTTTCAGTGTCTCATTTTCCTAATATACGAAATAATGAGTTTAAACCTAGCCTTAAAATTCCTTCAGGTTCTAAAATTCTTGAATTTGCTTTATCTCCCATCACTCAGGTGAATACTATCAGGACCCCAGTTAAATCTCATGTATGCTTCCTGCGTTCTTTCCATTCTCCGTTGTATAGCAAAATAGAAAAAAATTACATATGCAATGTCAAATTTATATACATGCAAACATAATATTTCACTGTTATTTAAAGGATAATAATCAGCCAAATTGTGAGTGTGAATTAACGTCTTTTTGTCAGCCTAACAAGTGCCAGGGATATAAACAGATGCTGATTCATTAAGTTTTAAACTAAAACATAAAAACCATTCTGTCTGAGAGCTGAAAATGTGTGAAAGAGAAATATAACATGTATTATATTTTGTGGTGTTGTACAATTTTATTAGCACTATTGTCCACATAAGTGTAGTCAAAACATATTGAGATATTAAATAATGCCTACGTTTATTCCATCAATTATCTTCTTAGACTATTTAAGAGAGAGTGAAATCTAAAAAGGGAATCGGATTTCTTAAATGAATCCACTTCAACACAGTTGGGGCAACATAAAGTTCCATGAAATAACCATTAATGGCATATAATACATTCCCCTCAGGAAGATGGCATAGGCTGGGCGTGGTGGCTCACACTTGTAATCCTAGCACTCTGAGAGCCCGCGGTGGAAGGATTGCTTGAGCTCAGTAGTACAAGACCAGTCTGAGCAAGAGTGAGACCCTATCTCTACTAAAAATAGAAAAAATTAGCCAGGAGTGGTAGCACATGCCTATAGTCCCAGCTACTCTCCTGAGGCTGAGGCAGGAGGATCCCTTGAGCCTAGGAGTTCAAGGTTGTAGTGAACTATGATGACGCATTGCATTCTAGCCTAGGCAAGAGATCCTGTCTCAAAAAAAATAAATAAAAAATAAAAGATGGCATAATTCTGTAAGCTTTCTAGTATGAAAAATATGTACATAAATGTCACATACTAAGTTTAACGAATTAAGTAGTTTTTAATGACACATGTAAAGCTGAAGAATTGCTACCCCAAAAAGTGATGAAATGCTGGTAGTACAATGAAGAGTGAAAAGAATATGGAAAAGGAACATGAGGTGGAAATTTCTTACAAATTACAGGAATTTCTTTTCTATTCAGCAGGGGAAAAAAATCTGATTTCCAATTAAAACTGAATTTTCCTAAAGCTCAGCACGTGATTTAAATAAAAGCTCTACTAGGTGGTTAACTGAAACACCTAACAGATCTAATAGTGTAGCATGTTAATTCCATACTTCCTCATAAAAAGCATTAATTATGATAAAAGTCTCACTATGATGACACATAATCTTTAACAAATTGTGGTTTATTGTTATGTTATTTTTTACCATCTGCTTAATGCATGCTTCCCCTGTACTTTATCCCAGTATTATTTTACTAAGATTCACATCACTTTCTTAATCCATATAAAAGTTGTTTGTGTAAATTTAATTTATTGGCAATATCTAGAACCTAATTCCATCTATATTAATTAGTTCTTTCTACTGGACAAGGTCAACATTCTAATTCTGGGACACAAACACACAAAATCTTTGTAACTATTATCATGGCTTTTATTTTTAAATAATTCTCTCCACAATGACAATACCCAGTACCAAGTCACCATCATCCCTAGCTTGGATCTCTGCAAATACCTAACTAGACATCTTGGTTCCACTTCAGTCTTCTTATAAATCATTCTCTTTGCATCAACCAAGTGGTTTTTCAAAAAACCAACTGATCAAATTATTACTCTCATTAAAATCCTTAAACAGCTTGCCACTAAGCAAAATCCTTACTATGGCCTGTAAATCACCCATTTCATTGACACCACTCTCTGCCTCCTCTTACTACATACCATTCAGACTAAGGGTGATCTGTAAATTTCTTTACCCCACTCTTTGCCTAGCTACTTATGCTTCAGTTCTCAAATGCTAGAATGGTCTTTCTGAATTCCCAACCTCAATAAAATCAGCATTTTAAAGCACCCCTTATTTAAAGCATTCACAGAATGTACCTTAATTTGTAATTATACACTAATCTATGTGGCTATTTATTTCTATATTACATGTAAACTCCATTAGGACATAAACTGTCTATTTTACTTACCATTGTATTCTACTGTCTGGAACAGTGTCCAACATAGTACCTGGTGCTCAATAAATATTGGTCGAATTAATAAATGCTGATCACAGTCATTAGCAAATAAATAACTATAGCTATGAATTATCAATGCCAAATCTAGCCATTAATACTTAAATTTAGGGATTTCGTGACTTCATTGGGGAAGGAGGTATGAGGACGAAGAGTGGAGAAAAAGACTGTTTAAAGAAGTTAGGAATCTATGTCTGAATTTAAGTTTATAAAGTTTAAAAACCACTGCTTTATTCAATTATTAAATTTTATATGGAAAATGTGAAATTGGGAAACAAATATATGCCCTAATTTATATCTTTTAAGGTACTTTAGTAAGTTTATAAAACAGAAATAGCCCGTTGATAGCACACAATCCTACAAAAATTACAAATTTAGCCATTTTTCATATTAAAAAAATGTAATACTTCTCAATTTAAGCTGAGAAATGTATAAAAGCTGTTTAGACTTTTGACTCAAATATGAACTGTGTTTAATTATAAAATATTAATATATCATGCTTATCTAATCCTTTCCTAGGAATATTAAAAGGATTGCTTTCTTTTATTCTATGCAATTCTTATGTTTTTTTATAAAGCAAAATCTAAAAAACTTACATTCAAATATTTTCATCAATTGCTTTTAAAATACAGGAAAAATTCAACCAGAACAAAACTCAGCATGTTACTGAAATCTACATCAAGAACATAAATAAATTATCTTTTCCAAACATTATGCCTTAATTCAAAGTGACATTTTTAGAGCACTCATTTGGAAAAAAATTTCTAAAGGCAATTTTTTTTCTAAACATCATGCAATTTTTTAAATTGTATAGTCGTATAAGAAAAACAGATACCACAAAGACCATTTCTATGACCATTATTTGTCTAATCACATACACAAACACATATATTTATTCTCCCATAAAAATGGAGATACCAAAATTTTCTGAATTATCAACCCAAGAAATAGGTATAAACTTGATGTCATGGGACATCAGAGTTTCACAGTCAATTTTTTTAAATTTATCTATCTATCTCTCTATTTATTTGAGACAGTGTCTTGCTCTGTTGCCCAGGCCAGTGTGCAGTGGTGCTCACTGTAGTCACTATAGTACTCCTAGACTCAAGGGATCCTCCTATCTCAGCCTCCTGAGTGTGCCACAACTGGCTATTTTTTTTTTTTTTTAATATTTTGTAGAGATGGAGTCTCACTATATTGCCCAGGCTGGTCTCAAACTCCTGGCCTCAAGCTATCCTCCTGCCTTGGCCTCCCAAAATGCTGGTATTACAGGCATAGGCCACCATGTCAGGTAGGCCTCATGAATAATTATGTCATTCACATGTTTCTAAGATATTTCACATTCTATATAAAGTTAATTTTTTAAAAGATTTTAAATTAATCATAGAAATCTGGTTTAAATAACCACAATATTTATATTTTTTCCTTTAAAAGTGAAATGTTTACAATTTTTACCTTACCTTCTTATAACATATTACATTTAGTTATAGTTCCTAAAACAAATTCTAAAAAAGACAAAGTGTCTTGCAGAAAAAGGATATTTATTGCACAACTTGAAAACAAACTTTTATTTAAAGTGAGTGGTTTGGGTTAGGTACAGTGGCTGATGCCTGTAATCCCAGCAATTCTAAAGGCTGGGTGGGAGGATCGCTTTAGGCCACGAGTTCAACGCCAGCCTGGGCACCATAGTGAGACCTCTTTTCTTTAAAAATAAAAAAAATTACCCGGGCATGTTAACACATGCCTGTAGTCCCAGCTACTTGGGAGGCTGAGGCAGAAGGATCACCTGAGCCCAGGAGTTAGAGCTGCAGTGAGCTATGATTGTGTCACTGTACTCCAGCCTGGGTGACAGAATGAGACCCTGTCCATGTTTAAACAAACAGGAAAGTACTATTGTTCTAATTACATTTTATTTATGCACCCCTATTCAAAAGATTGTGAAAAAATACAAGATATTATTCATTAAGATTTTCATTTTGTACGGTAGAGAACTTCTTTCATGGAAAGGGATACAGCAATATTTACATTCATAACTTTATGAAGACTGCATCTGAGGACTAGAATTCCATATACACATTTTAATGCCTCTGTTTTAGGGAAAATACCTTGTCTTCTGGGCTTATGTAAATGTACTTCTCATTTATGAGTATATATCCAAAAAATAAAAAAAAAATTTTAAATAAGGGTTCAATGTTTTAATTGTTTAGGCCTTTGAATTTCATCACAGACCTATTGAGCAAAAGATTTAAATGTTTTCCTATTGCATATATAACAAACAGGGACAAAAGATTCAAACATAATATGATAAAGAACATTCTCAAATTATTACAAAACAAAAAGCTACAGCTTTAAATTTTCTATAAACAAGCATTTTTAATTTTTTATGTTTACTGATTAGTCCAAAAGTACAAGTCAATTGCCTATGTTACTTAATATGTTCTACACTATCAGAGAATGTAAGTATATTAAAAGAAGCTTAAAATCATGTTGAGGAAAAAAATCAAGGGAAGGGAATACCAAGTGTTAACTGGTATTATATATACTCTAAGTACAAGAGGAAATGGAAATAGAGATCAGAAGACAACATGGAAGAAGTACAGACATAAACAGTGGTTATTAGTGGAACACTTCTAAGAACTAGAGAAAGTGACCAAAGAAGTAGCTCAAGTCTTAAGCATATTTCTTAAACACCTATTTGAACTTTTGATCAACCAACTTGTCACTAAGAGGACTGAGAGATTATTAGGACCCATTCTTCCTTAATTATATTTTCTAGTCTTTAGCTGTTCAACAGTTTGAACCAGTATCTGCAAAGATTCATATAGCCATGTCTCTTATAGCATAATCAACTTTAAATTC
This sequence comes from Indri indri, assembly GCA_004363605.1. NCBI lineage: Eukaryota > Metazoa > Chordata > Mammalia > Primates > Indriidae > Indri > Indri indri. Next base: position 79,472 of record RJWJ010002681.1, read on the forward strand.
AAGAACCAAAAATAACATTTAAAGTTGAGGAAAAACTGTAATTAAAAAAATTCTTATTTATTTCCAACTGAGTAATATTAGCAAGAAAAGATGATGTTTTAATTAAACAAATTGTTTTTGGAATACAAACTATAAAAAGAACCACTTAAAATACTAGTGGCAAAACATAAATGCATGCTATTAAAAATATCAAAGAAGATAAAGCTATGTTTTTCACCTATTTCTAATTCTAAAATTCTAGCAGATTTATTATGTGTAAAAGTCGCACAGTACTTTACTCCCAGTTGTCATATTGCTCACCTATAAACACTTCTCTCTTAACTGCTGGGTTGCCAAAGCTAAGTTACTCCCTTTGACATATTTTCTCACAAATATAAGAGCAGTAGCTCTCCTCTTGGATGCCACATCAAATCCCTTTTTGCTTAACAAAATTGTTACTGAGAACACATAGTGTCTGAAAAGTCATTCAGTGACAAATTATTACAATGTTGATGCTAATTTAAACACATACACACATATAATGTACATTCCTTTCCAACCTCACCAATAATTTTTTACCTCATAACCTTAAGATATACCCACACTTGAGTATTTAAATTTTCTGAAATACATTTGAATTTGATAACAAACATTCCTTCACAACTAGTAGCCTTCAATCTAGGCTGATTCTATCTTCACTATTGATAATCACTTTAAAATAAGATAGAAAGGCAATGTAAAGTGTGTTAAATGACACTAAGACTAGCTTACACTATATGCAAATACAGCAGGAATGAATAAAAGCACTTACTGACTCAAGAATCATTGCCTCAGAATCATGAATATATTTACTTCTGAATATTTACTTTCCCCTTCAGTTTGTTTATATACTACATACCAAAAATATTTATTATAAATAAATATAAAACAAAAACATCAGACGGACAGAATCATACATATAAATACATACATACTTGGAAAGTGAGAGAAAATAGAGCTTAAAATTTGATCCTTTACATTTCGACATGGCCGTGTTTTCTCAAACTTCCTCTTAAGTTAATTTAAAAAACTGTCTAAATACATTAAGCAAAAAATTTAAGAAACACAACAGTAGTTGAAGAGCCATTACATCTTGAAGAAAAATTATATTCCTTATTTTGCCTTACTTTGGCCTCATTTTTAAAAGCTAGGAGACTGATGGAAGCTAAAATGTCCTCATTTTATCCATTGATTTATGTTAAACATTTTAAAAATGGCAACACTGAATTTTTCATTTTTCATAAATTATAAAATATAACCTATCTCCCTAGGATTCAAAAAGTCTGAAAATAAGAACCACTTTTAACTTGATTTGTAACACATATACTTAAGCAAAAACTTACCTTTCTCATAGACCTTAATATCCACAGACCCTGACCCAGAGGAGTTGACAGCCAGTAAAAGTATTAATATATAAAAGATCTAAAAGGGGTGAGTGTGGGGGCATGTGTATGCATTCCAGGACACAGTATCTGGGCCTTAGAAGGAAAATGTCTTAATATATTCCATTTTGGAACAACCAGGCACAAAAGTTATGAATCTAAAAACTGCTAAACTGCTACTTACCTTAAAAAAAAGTCTCTCCCACTTAAAATTAATTAACTGTTTAAGAGCAGACAAGTCACTTAAATTTCTTGAGATTTAGTTTCCTCATACGAAAATACAACATAGTACCACAGACCTTAAAGTTATAAAATTTTATGATTCTTTAATAACAATGAAAAGAATCCAAACCAAACCATTTCTACAAAGACAGCAGAACAGACACACATTGCCTTATGTCCTACAAGAAAACCATATGTCAATTACATTTATAATAATATTGATGCAAAAATTCTTGAGTAAGTAATAACGAATTGAATCTAACCATGTGTCAAAATGGAGTTCAAGAGATGGGCAAGACACACATGAACATTAAAACTCTACAAAGGAACACAAAAGAAAACTTGAAATAAATTGAAAGGTAAAATTTGTAAGGAAAGGAAAGGAAGAATTTGATGTTGTAAAGATATAACTCTTTAATTAATCTATAAATTATATAAGATTTCAAAGAAATATGTTGCTGTTGTTACTATTAGAGTCAGAAAAAAACAGGAAAATTCTGAAGAATGCAATGAGAACTCTACTAGATGTTAAACTATATTAAAAACTTACAGTTTAAAAAAAACTAAATTTATGTTGGCCTGAAATAGGCATATTAACAAAATAGAATAAAGGGCATGAGGTAATGATTTATATACTTTATGGCAGAATGTATAATACTTTAGTTCAAAATTAAACAGCATACATACCTCAAACACACGTCGAAGTCACTGATGAGAAAGAAAAAATTCACTCTATGAATCCAAGATAGAATTATTCTGAAAGAATTTAAAGAATTCCACAGGAAAAAAAGATTTTTGTTTACAACTATACTGCAGCTGAACATCTGTTTTCCAATTAATTATTTATATTACCTATCTTCTGCCTTTTTAGCAAGATAATTTTTCAAGACAGCAAAGTGAATAAAAACTCTCTTGGCCGGGCATGGTGGCTCACGCCTGTGATCCTAGCAATCTGGGAAGCCAAGGCGGGAGGATCGTTCAAGGTTAGGAGTTTGAGACCAGCCTGAGCAACAGCAAGATCCCATCTCTACTAAAAATAGAAAGAAATTAGCCAAACAACTAAAAATATATATAGGAAAAATTAGTCGGGCATGGTGGCACATGCCTGTAGTCCCAGCTACTCAGGAAGCTGAGGCAGAAGGATTGCTTGAGCCCAGGAGTTTGAGGTTGCTGTGAGCTAGGCTGGTGCCACGGCACTCTAGCCCAGGCAACAGAGCCAGACTCTGTCTCAAAAAATAAAATAAAATAAAACATAAATAAAGAAATAAAATGTAAAAAAAAGAAAAACAATAAAAACTCTCTTGAGCCAGAATGGCTTCAAAAATAGGCTTGCCACTTTCTAACAGCATGTCCTTGAGCAAGTTACCTAACCTCCCTAGTCTTCCATTTTCTTAACTAAGTATTATGGCATCAAGTCAGGAAAATACATATAATTACAGCAGGATTCGGCATATTATGCCCAAGATTAAGCCTAAGAATCTATTCCCTCCCACTGAAAATTCCTTAAATTGATAAAAAAGAAAAATATAGACAAACATGCAGTTATCCACAACAACACTTAAAAAACCATAAAAAGACACTCCTGAAAGAAATTAAAGAAGATAACAATAAATGGAAAAACATCCAATGTTCATGGATTAGAAGACTTAATATTGTTAAAATGTCAAACCCAAAGCAACCTACAGATTCTATCCAGTGCCTATCAATATCCCAATAGTATTTTTTGCAGCAATACAAAACCTATCCAAAAACTCATATGGAATCTCAAGGGACCCCAAATAGCCAAAACAATCTTGAAAAAGGAACAATGTTGGATATCTCACACTTCTTGATTTCAAAATTTATTACAAAGGTATGGTAATCAAACAGTTGTGCTACTGGCATAAAGACTGACATACAGACCAACAGAATAGAATAAAGAGCCCAAAGTAAACTCTGGTATATATGGTCAAATGATTTCCAACAAGGGTTACGATCCCATTCAATAGGGAAAGGACAGGATTTTCAAGAAATGGTGTTGGAAATATGAGATACCCACGTTCAAAATAATGAAGTTGGTCCTTTAGCTTACACCATATACAAAAATTCACTCAAAATGGATCAAAGACCTAAACATAGTACTAAACCTATTAATATGAAACTCTTAAGGAAAAGCGCAGGGTGAAAGCTTCATGACACTGGACTTGGCAATGATTTCTTGGATATGACACCAAAAGCACAGGCAACAACAACAACAAAAACAAAAAAATAGATAAATTAGACTACCTTAAAATTTTTTTTAAATGCATCAAAGAACACAACCAACAAAATGAAAAGGTAACCCAAGAAATGAAAGAATATATTTGCAAATCATACATCCAATAAGAGGTTCATATCCAGAACATAAAGAAGTCCTACAATTCAAGAACAAAAAACCTGTTTTACAAATGGGCAAAGGACTTGAATAGACAGTTTTCTAAAGAAAATAAACAAATGGCCAATAAGCACATGAAAAGATGATCAACATCGATAATCATCAGGGAAAAGTAAATCAAAATCACAATGAGAGTCTCAGAGAATGGGGAGGCAGGAAGGGAGGGAGAGAGATGAGGGAAACAGCTGGTCAGTTGGAAAAGTCAGAACACACACATTTATTTATCAACTAAGTTTGCCATTTTATAATGGGCACAGTTTATGGTGCCTCAAAACAATTACAACAGTAATATGAGAGATCACTGATCACCATAACAGATATAATACCAATGAAAAAGTTTGAAATGTTGTGAGAGTTAGCCAAATGTGACAGAGAAACACAATTTGAGCACCTGCTGTTGGAATAATGACACCAAGGGATTTGCTTGATGCAGGGTTGTCACAAACCTTCAATCTGTAAAAATCACACTATCTGCTAAGCACAATAAAGTAAAATACAATAAAACAAAGTATACCTTGCGTGCTGACATGGAAAGATATCTACAGATAGGGAATTATATGTTAGTAGTCAAAGAGTTCTAAAGTTGGACTAAGCTCAATTCCCATCCAGACTGCAATGTTTTTGTAACTTTAGATGAGTTATATTATGTTTTTCTGCTTGTGAACATTAATCTTGTATCTCACTGATTCATAGACACATATTTTCTCCACATATTTTAGCATCTCTAAAATTAGGGCATGTCTTAAAATAAGCAGAATTTTAGATTCCCAAACATCAATACAACCTGTTTTAAAAATACTTACCATAACCAAATGGTAACATTTGGGATTCTCTTTGGAATTCTTATAAATGTCTTCAAAAGATGTCACCTAATTTTCAGGTGAAATTAGCTTTTTCATTAGATTCTGGACACTACTAAACTGTTATTATTTTTTCTTATTTCCCTTTTAAAAACACACCTCAGTTTTTTTCATTCACATTTTATCTCAATTCTCATATAATTCTTGGGCTCTAGGATCTCTACAAACTCAACACTACTGGCAAATATACTAAAATGCATTCAAATGGTGCTATGCTTCACATAAAGGGTACTCATCATTCCAAAAATAAAATGCTAACTATCTAACTAGTTGTTTCTTTTTACACGTAAAAACAGTATTAGCTTCCTCGTATATTTCATAGTCTTTCCTAACAGGTTAGTCTAAAACTGCTAACCACTGAAATAATCATCAAAGGTCACAGCTAAATTTATTTTTGAACCAAGATCTTAAACTCCCTAGTTTGAATGAATATTTTGTTTGGGAATTTTCTTTAACAGTTAAAACAAGTGTGACCAGGCATGGTGGCTCACATCTGTAATCCCAGCAACTTGGGAGGCAGACGCGGGAGGATTGCTTAAACTCAGGAGTTTGAGACCAGCCTGGACAACATAGTGAGATCCTGTCTGAAAAAAAGAATTAGCCAGGCACAATGGTGCACACATGCAGTCCCAGCTATTCAAGAGGCTGAAGTGGGAGGATCACTTGAGCCTAGGAGTTTGAGGCACTACTGCACTCCAGGCTGGGCAACAGAGTGAGATTCTATCTCTAAAAAAAAATAGTAAAATTTTTTTAAAGTATCCTTCTCAGTATTTTTACACACCTGCTGGAATACACTGAAAATCATTTCAATCACCTTCAAACTCAATGCTATCAGCAAAACAAACAGCATGCAAATGATTAGATCATCTTAACTGATTAACAGCTTCATGTGACAGAATTAATCTGATAGTTTTAGTTTTAATATTATAGATTAGATTTTGAATGCATTCTAATATGTATTTTGGAAAAAAAGCATTTTATTTCTGCAACAAAACAATATGCAAACTACCTCATATTTCTCATGCTGTGTCTAAATTCACACAGAAAAAGTAAATACACTGTATTGAAGGTGTAAATACCTTTTTTAAAATATCTATTAAGTCACATGAATTTTGCACGAATATGATTCAAATGCTATCTTTGCTCTCTCTGTTACCACAGATTTAAATGTTATGATTCAAAGGATTCAGTATGATTCAAAATCATTCAATATGATTCAAATGCTATCTTTGCTTTCTCTGTTACCATAGATTCTAAATACCATGATCTAAGACATAATTTTTTTAAATCTTCACTGCTTATTTCAAAGAATGAGATTTGAGTGTTTGAAAAGTTCACATACCTAAGAAATATGTTTCATAAGAGTATTAATAATTTGAAAGTATTGGTTCTTTCTAATGACTACCTGCATTTTTTGAAACTCATATTTTTCTAGAACCTCAATATTTTTTAAAAAAAGAAATGAAAATCAAGCTTGGTGCAATGGCTCACACCTGTAATCCTAGCATTCTGGGAGGCCTAGGTAGGAGGATTGCTTAGCTCAGGATTTGAGATCAGCCTGAGCAAGAGTGAGATCCTGTCTCACAAAAAATAGAAAAATTAGACAGGCATGGTGGCATGCGCCTATAGTCCCAGCTACTCAGGAGGGTGAGACAGGAGGATCACTTGAGCCCAGGAGTTTGAGGATGCAGTGACCTATGATGATGCCACTGCACTTTACCCATGGCGACAGAGCGAGATTCTGTCTCCAAAAAAAAAATTAAAAAGAGAGAGAGAAATGAAAATCAAACACTACTGGTCTTAGAGGATAAAACTATTCAAGATCTTTTTACAGGAGAGAGAGAAAGAAAACAAATAAAGCTGACAAAAATGACACTTGAAAATGTGGTGCTATGAACTTTACAAATATTTATAGTTCTGTAAGTAATGAGTAAGAGAGAATACTGTAGTTCAGGATTAGACATGAGATTTTTGTAAATTTATAAGGGCTCTTTTTCTGTAGATAAAATTTTGAAGTTACCAGATGAGAAAGGATGGAAACTATGATGAACATTTCCCATCTCTATTTAATCAAATCCAGAATGTTCTTAATAAACTTTTTGCAGAAACACTAACATTTGAGAGAAATGTACACTTCTCACTTCACCAATAGATTTGTGCTTTTATATACATATACATGTAGTTCCTTTTGTATGTATTTCAAGAACACCCACAGAATCAGAACAATACTAAATTCTTCATTCTTGTTGGCTATTTTGAGAAATATTATGCTGTCTTACTTATTACGAGGTCTAGAAATATTAACTATGTAATGTATTGTTAATCTCCTACTCTATTTCAGAATTCAATGCCTAGGAACCACATTAATAACATGAGAAAATAATTCCATGTCACATGAGTTTGCTGTAACTGTAACTATATGTGAACTAAATCATCAGCACACTCATATACAACGTTCATCAAATAGATATTTAAATTTATTTTAGTATAGGGTACTCTACTTTACCCAACCCAAAAGAACTTATTTCCTGAAAATATTTCATCACTAATCTCTACTCCAGCCAATTAAAACTTTTTAAAAATCATATGCATAGCTTTTTCATTTCACAAAAATTATTTCTTCAAATATCCTCTAAGACTTCCTGTACTATCTCTCTGGGCATTTAAAATAAGCTCTTAAGAACTTTCCTAACAAACCAGAGCCACACAGAAATCACTATCCATTCTAACCTGGATTATGTTTTATTATAAATGTGTTTATTCACTATAATTACTATTCAATTAAAATATCAATGTCTATTCATCTCTGCTCAATAACTTTTCATCCATCTATCCTCTAATTATTTACTAAGCTTCTGTATATAACAAGCACTATTCTGGGGCATTAGAGAAAATAAGTGAAATATCTGCCTTCAAGGAGTTTATAGTCATTGGGTATTAAGGATGAACAAGAGAAAATTCCTTTCTCAATTATCTTGTAGTCCAGAAAGAAATACAGGCAAATAAATGGACAATTATTACAGCATATATTAATTAAGTCCCTATGAAGGTATAAGTTGTGGATGCTAAGGAAATAGCTGGAAAAAAAGCCTAACCTTGTAGAAGCATATCAAAGAAGACAATTAGAGGAAATGCAGTTAAGAACTGGGCCTATAGGACACATACAAGTTAATCAGAGGAGTGTGGGGCGTAGGGAGACACTTCTAGCCACAGGGAATGGCAGGTGAAGCCAAGAGGTAAGAGAATTCATGCAGAACTGAGGGAACCACAAAGAGTCTATTATCATGGCCAAAGAGTTCGGAGAGCCAGTGGAGAGATACGATGCTGTGTACCACTAGTTCTATATCTATCCAACATTATCTTACCTACAGTCAGTTTATATTGAAATTATATGGTTTAAAAAGTTGGATGCTTTTCTAAAATATTTCTTACAACTGCATGTGAATTTACAATTATCTCAAAATAAAAAGTTTAATTTTAGAAAGCTAGGTGAGCATTTTTAAAAACAGATTAGAATTAAACTTTTAAGCGTAATTTCAGTAAGAAAATATGATCCTTTGGTTTCCTGATTCTAATAATCTCATAAGAGTTGGAAATTTAGGTAAAAAAAATAATATTATAAAGAAATCCAAATTAACAATAGAAATCATGTTTATCTAGAGCTAGGTATCTAGATCTAGAAATAGATATCGTGTTTATCTATTTTTTAAAAGTGTTGATCTATTCAGCTTGTTCTCCAAAAAGGAAGCATTAAGGAAAATGAATTTGAAATTGCTGCTATTAGCAAAAAAAATTTCCGACTGGTTTCAGTGGCTGGAAACTGTATGGTTTCCAGCTGGAAAGAATGAGAGCTTTACGTCGGTTTCAGATCCTAGATCTGCCACTTTCTTAACCTCCCAGGAGGTCTTTCCACGTAGAATTTGTGATAATATTCCATCCTGAGAACATGAGGTACGGGGATGGACTCTAATAAAGTTAGTTGATCCAAGGGCCTACACAGTGATTCCTAGAGATTCACAGTTAATTTGACTTTTGTTCTGCATAATTGGCACTAAGTTCAGATACGTGAGTGGACCAAGTTTTGATTTTGTGGGAAGGCTAAGGATGATCAGAAGACTGTGTTCACGTCCAAGCACAGAGATCTACACTACCACAATAAATACCATTTAACCCTGAGACAAACAGAGTACATCTAGCCACATGAGGTGGTTCCCTCCAATATATCCAAATTGGTATATTGCTCTAGCCTTTTGTACACAAAAGATTGGGCCTGAAGGGGAATGGTTGAATTTCCAGATGTTTTAATGTGACCCTTACTTACTGGACAATATCATTTGCAACTGTGTATACCCTAGCAAGAATTTTGAGGTCTGGGGCTGTACTGCTGATCTTTCTAGCTATGGTACACTTTCATCTGTTTCCTTTAGATTTTTTTAGAACTTTACTGAAGTAAAATTGACATAGAATAAACTGCACATATTTAAAGTACACAATTTGATAAGCTTTGACATATGTATATACCTGTGAAACCATCGCTACAATTAAGATAATGAACATAACCACGACTCTCTTAACCCCTTGTAATCTCTACTCCTTGCCCCTCCCTCCTTCCCGCTCCTTCACCCCATCAAGGCAAGCAATGATCTACTTTCTGACAGAATACATTAGCTTGAATTTCCTAGAATTTTATATAATGAAATCATACAGTATGTACTCAAGTTTATCTGGCTTCTTTCATTCAGCATAATCATTTTCAGATTCATCTGTGTTACAGTGTGCATCAATAGCTCATAGCTTTTTACTGTAGAAGTCTTTCATTATATGGATATGCCACACTTTGATTACCCATGCTCCTCTTGATGGACATTAGGGGTGTTCCTAGTTTGGGGCTATTATGACTAAGGCCGCTATGAGCATTCGCATGCAAGTCTTTGTATGGACATATACTTTCATTCCTCTTGGTTAACTACCTAGGAGTGGAATGGCTGGATCATATGTTACCTGTATATTTAACTTTAAGAAACTGCAAAACTATTTTTCAGAGTGGTAGTACCATTTTACATTAGCACCAGCAATGTTTGAGAGTTCCAGTTGCTCTACAGCTTTGCCAACACATAGTACAGACAGTCTTTTTAATTTTAGCCATTCTAACAGGTGTGTAATGGTATCTCACTGTGGTTTTATTTGCATTACTTTAATGACTAATCATGTTAGCCATCTTTTCATATGATTATTTTCCATTTATATATCTTCTTTGGTAAAGTGTGTGTTCAAAACTGTTACCCATTTTTTAACTGAGATGTTTTTCTTATTGCTAAGTACTGCAAGTTCTTTATATATTCTGAATACAAGTTCTTTCTCAGATCTTGCTTTGTAAATATTTTCTCTCAGTCCGTGTCTTTTCATTCTCTTAATGTATACACCTTTTTCGTCTTTTGAAGAAGTTTTTAATTTTGACCAAAGTCCAAATCAACGTGTTCTTTTATTGCTCATGTTTTGGTGAAATCTTAAACTCAAGGTCACAGTGAAAATTCCTCTTAGGGCTCTAGCCCTTCCCTCACAGGTACCTGCTGCAAATGACAAGCCGAGAAAAATTCACCTCATATAAAGATGAGCAATCACTCAATTGATAAAACAGCACAGGATGCATATAAAGCATTACCAGAAAAATAAGGAGAAAAATAAACAGGAAAATCAAATGGCAAAGAAAGAATAATTTCTCATCAGGCAACGTAGTACATCCACACATGAAATTTGAGGCAGCTATAAAAATGAATAAAGAAGCTCTTCATGTACAGATGTACTGTTTAATGAAAATAGCAAGAAGCAAAACAGTAGGTACCCACCACATATATAAGAAAGGGGCAATACATGTAGATGTTTAGTTGTATATAAATGAATTCGGAAAAACACACAAGAATCTTGATATATTGTTTGTCTCTAGGAAGGGGAACTGGGCAGATGGGTCACAGAGGTGAAGGAAGGAAGACTCTTTACTATATACCCTTTCACATCTTTTGAATATTCAGCCAGGTTAATGTATTACTTTCACAAAAAATTAAATCCCCAAAATACTGAATGATAATCATAGTCCTTTGAACAATTATTTAATTATTGTGCTGCAAGAAAGTGATCAAGTCATTGCTTTCTAAGACTAAAATGTATCTCTTAAAAAGTACAAGTGTTCATAAAAGAATGAAAACTTTACTCGGCTCTCCACTAAAACTCAAGATCCTCTGCCTTCAGAAACACATGCTTCATTCTGTTACTATTTGGTAATAGTACGGTGCAAAGTACAATCTATTAACTAAGAAAAATTAATCGAAATAAGAAAGTCCCAGCTATTCAACAAAAGTAACTAAACGTCAGTGTATATAATATCAATAAATAATACTCACTACAAGCCACAAACCATCCTGAGTGCCTTACATGTATTATCTCTTTTAAATCTCACAACCATCTATTAAATAAATGCTATTATATTACCATTTTACAAATGAGGAAACTAAGGGCAGAGAGGTAATTGGCCATGTTACACAGCAAATTAAGTTGTGGAGTCTCATATAAAGGCAGGCAGTCTGACATCAGGGCCTGGGCTCCTAAGCATTATGACATATGGCCTGTCCTACACATTTCATTACACTAGGTACAATAAAGTTCTAAACAGATAGTCTTATGTATTGTTCAGTAATTCACACTTATAAACTCTAAGGTTCTTAGATTTTAAATTAATTCATTTAAATTTTTAAATATCTTTGAAAACATGGGGACCTTATCTGTAGACAGAATGTAATCTTAAGGGTATAAATTAAAGCAATCAACAAAATGCAAAATCCTAACTTCATGAGTTTTGTGCCCTGATTACATATTAATAAATTACTCTCTTTAATTCGGAAGTCAAATGAATGTACAGGTAAAAAGGTATTTTTTAAAAAAATGTGTATAGTTCATTATTAAGCACATAGAAGAATAGAGCAGAAATATGTGGAGGGCTAAATGTGAAATTCTGCAGGGTAAAAAATGCCTGCATATTTATACAATTTTACCAATAATGAGATTTCATTAGTAACCTCCAAATGCAGTAGAAGAGATTTTTTAATAGATCTTCTTTCTTTTGATTAAATTTGGCTGAATTTTTTCCATTTATATTCAGGTTGTTTTCCAAATCTATAAAAAATTCTCCTGGTTTTTTAAAAAAATTATTTTATTATTAGTATGAAAGGTATTAGAAGGTCAAGTATATTTTTTAGCCATCTGTTCCCACTATGCAATCCACATCACTTCATAAATACAGACAGTTTTACCTACCATACCCTGTAATTGAGGCACATAATCATACCAGCTGCCTAACTGTGCCAAGCTTGCCTTCTATGCAAACAGCTCTTCTTTCTCTGAATTAATTATGACCACTGGACCAATTTGATACAGTGCTTCTCCAACATTACCTTTGCCAACTTTGACAGCTGTTGCAAGAAAGTGTATAATGCACACACTGCTGCTCACAGCCTACTCTCAATTGTGGCTGTGCAGAATATCTCTGAATAATGTACTGCTTCAAAAGAATGTAAGCAATTCGAGGTTTAAACACCATCAGTATCATAATATGGCTCACTAGAAGTTATAGTAATTGCTAAATACGAACACAAAGTCGTTTCACTTTATTATATGTTTTAGATAAGATTTTAACCCAGTAAGATCCATTGAATCAAGGACTAATATTTAATATATAAATAAAATGTGTTATAAACCTTACTAACAGAATGTTTGAGATGATTAGGATAACCAAGAAATTACCAGTGACTGAGTTAAAACCAAATTGCCTTTAGCTCAAACTTCTCTTAACCTCAAACATCCAGAAAATACCCATGAACTTTTATACAAGCAAGAAAATAATCTAGCTCAGTGCTAATAAAAATATAAGCTACATATGCAACATTCAATTTTCTAATAGCCAGATTTGAAGAAGTAAAAAAGATGAAATTAATTTTAATATTTTAACCCAATAAATCTAAAATAAAAATTATTTTAACATGTAATTGCTATAAAGATTATTAATAAGAAATGTTATTTTCTTTTTTTTAAAAGAATCTTTGAAATCCAGCATGTATTTTTTTATATAGAGAACATCTTAATTAGGGGGCTGAATTTTAATTTAAAATATTTAATCTATATTTAGATTTTATAAAATAGACTTGGGAAAAGTGTTCACATGTCTAAGTGGTTCCAAACATACTTCAAAGTTTTCCAATATCATAATCATGTACCACATAAATACCTTCCTTTATCATTCCCATACACATTGACAAAATTGGTTCATCTTTTTAAAATCACTGATTTAACGCAGAAGCAAAACTATGACTGTCCACAGTAAGTAAATTCATTAAAACCACAATCAGATATGATCAAAATTATTCTTCATCTTTATTAAGGATGGTGGAATCGTTCTACATTTTGATTGTGTAGTGGTTACGTGAAATGTGCACTTGCCAAAACATCAACTCCATATTTTAAATAAATTCATTTTATTTTACAGAAATTATACTTAAGTAAAGTCATTTTGAGATACCACTGGTCACCTATACACTTGACAAAATATTCAAAAGCTTGACAACAACCCTGTTGGAAAGCTATTGGGAAACAGGCACTCTTGGGATGTGAGTGTGAGTATGTAAAATGGTAGAAAATCAAAGGAAGGGATTTGACAATATTTGACAAAAGTACATATGTATTTTCCATATACTTCTAGAAATTTACCCTGAAAAAAACACCTCCACAAATATGAAACAACATATGTACGACATTATTCAATGCAGTATTATTTATCAGAGCAAATATTATAAACTATCTAAATGCATTTCTATGGAAACTGAATAAATTATAGTTCATCCACTTAAATGATATAAGAAATAATAAGGAAGCTATAAAAAAGAATAAAGAAGATCTATGAACAGATATGGAATGATTACTAAGATAATACTATTAAGTGAAAAATAAAACAACATGCAAAGGAATATATACAGCGTGATAATTCTTTATTAAAAAAGTGGAAAGGAGACTATGAAAATATATATATGTATCTACTAGTTTTCTGGAAAATGTAATAAAGGGAGAATAAACAAAAAAACAATGACATTTATTACCCGCAGAGGATATGTGGAAATAAGAAAGAAGGGATATGGAATAGAGACTTCCCTGAGTGTACTTTTCTGTAGTTTTTTTAATTTTTGGAGATGTGATCAAATTAAATATGTTGAGTTAGGGAGATTATCCTGGATTACATGGGTGTACCCAATCTAATCACAAGTCCTTAACATTTTTCCCAGAACAGCTGAGTCAGAGAGATGAGACTGAAAAACGAAGAGAAAGCTTAAAAGGGAATCAACCCACCATTGCTGGCTTTGAAAATGGATGAAGAGGACCACAAGCAAAGGAATGTCGACAACCTACAGAAGATAGGAACAGCCTTCTGCTGGCAGCCAGCAAGGAAACAGAAATCTCAGATCTATGAACACAAAGAACTAAACTCTACCAACAAACCAAATGAACAGGAAACAGATTTTCTCCAGAAGCTCCAGAAAGGAACATAGTTGGCTGACAACTTGATTTTATCCAGTGAGAAACATAACAAACTTCTGACCATCGGGACTGTAAAATAATGAATTTGTGCTGTTTTAGGCCACTCAATTTTTGGCAATTTTTCATGACAGCAATAGAAAACTGACAGAGATTTCGAAAGTATCTCCTCCTCTACAGCCCCCCACCAATGCCTTTCTCCCAGTCTTAATCATCTATGACTTAAACTATGGCAAACTTCTGTCTCCAAATCCTACTTTCGTCTAACCCACTCCTGCACTCTGTCAAACGAGTGAGCTTTCTAAAATGTAAATCTGACTGCAAAAGTTCATTTCAATCTATCCTTTCCCGCTTGTAATTCAATATATAGAATCCCAATCCAACTCCTAGCAAGCTTTTTGTTAGAGAACAAAAAAATGGATTCGAAAATGTATATACGGAAATGCAAAGATAATCCAAAACAATTTTGACAAAAAAAAAAAAAGGAAGAAAGAAAAGAACTAGAATCTAGAGTCGTAAAAACTCCATTCTCATTCCAGTTCTTCCTTCTTCAAGTTTTATGAACCACACTCAAGCCTCAGTTCCTCATCTATGACATGCAACCATTAATAATACTTATTCAAACCACCTTGCAATTTGTTTAAAGAATGAAATTATACAATGCATGCAAAATTACTAATATGCAATAATATCCCATAAAGATGTCATTTATTGTTAATGCTATAAAATAAACATGATTATTGAATATAAATAAATAAAGATTGAATGACATTCACTCAGGAGTACTGAATCAACTAAATGTGAAAATATCAAACTATGAGCTAAACTGTATAATAGGATTCAAGGATTTTTTCATGTTATTTCATAAAGAAGGCTGCAAGGGATCTTAGGGGCTACAAACCAGTGAGTAAACAAGAAACACTTCTAATCACAGATTGGAAAAATTTCCATATTAAGCAAGAAGAATTTCTAGTCATAAAAAGCAACAATATTTTCTGCAAAGAGAATTCATGCCTTAATAGTTGCTTTGGAGAACAAAAATTATGGTACGTCTGAGACTATATTATACATATAAGTCAGATTTTTCATTTTCAAGTGGAAAAAAATGAATCTGAAAAGGGTTGAGATAAAAACAACTAGAATGGACATTCTCAAAAGAGGACATAATAAAAATATTAATTCTCTTAGAAACATAAGAGCCAAAAAAAGATGTTACATGTTAATAAACTCACAGAAAGTAGGGAATAGAGTTTGAGGGCTTATACTACCTGATTGCAAGTCTTACCATAAAGCTACAATAATCAAAGTAGTTGTGGTATTGATGTTAAAGACATAGATAAATGGAACACAATAGAGAACCTAGAAATAGACTCACAAACACATGTTCAAGACATTTTCAAAAAATGAAAGTATCTTAAAAAAGATATTTTATTTTAGGATAGACTGGGTGACAGAGTTAATAGATTAACCTAAAACCAATGATGAGAAAAATGACTCAAAATCATATTTCCTGCTGTCCTTACTATTATAGCAGAGGTTCTTGTCAGGGCTCAGAAGCAGTAACCCAAAATGAAGGCCTCAGAGGCAGCCTCAGGAACAAAAGTCTTTCTCTAATCTACTGTCTTCCTATCACTCAGTACCATTCTTCCCCAAGGCAAGCCACAGAAACTAGAATCCCTCTTCCCCAAGGTAGGTCATAAAAGCCAGACCCCTTTTCCCAAAAGCCAGCCATAAAACTTAAAATTATTCTGTGTAAAACCTGGCCATAAAAAAATTTATCTGACCTACCTTTTTGATTGTAGGTCATAAGATTCCCATTCCAGAGAAGGCCCTGCCCCAAACCCAGAAGGAAGAAGTACATGCTCAGAAAGGCCAACAAGAATCTTGACAAACAGGCCTTGCTGGGTTTCCCCACTTGGCCTAATAGCATTAGATCATACCCTTTTTGTTCAATTATATTTCTACACAGCTATTCACACTTTGTTGAACCTAAGCATAAAAATGGAAAATTTCCCCTGTATCTTTGGGTCTTCATTCTGAAGGCTCCTGTGTATACTTTGTATGCCTCTTCTCCTATATTAATCAATCAGCCTCATGTCAGTGATTTTTCAGCAAACGTTAAGGGGCCAAAGTCTTGGTCCCTACATTCTCAATGATAACAATTCTCAAAAATCATTATCACTATTCAAGTATTTATGTATTCACATATATTTTACATTCTCTCGGGATTTAACTATATTATAAAATATAATATGTGAATATAATTAAATTTATAATTATAATAAAGACTATTAGAACTTCTAATACCAATCAGTTTGTATATTTTCTCTAAGATATGTGACCCGTATTTTTTTGGTAGCTATGAGACAATCAATACCCTATGATTGGATTGTAGAAAATGGCGGATTAGGGGTGACCTCCTGGCTCTCTGCTCCCTGAGTGGAAGGTGCAGAACACGGACACCCACACGCTAGTGAGGCGCTCTCCCGTAGGATCAGCTTCGTGAATCTACAGAGAAGCAGCGAGGGACAAGCAGTGCCCAGGAAAAACAAGGCGAAGTGGAGAAACGACCGCAAATACCGGAGAGCGCGGGTCAAACAGTGGGGAGTGCAGCTCGGGTCGGCCGCGCCCGTCGGCGGGCTGGCCCGGGCAGTGAGATCTGACTCACAGGAAGAGGACTCTTCCTTTACCAAACCCCACTCCCACGCAGGCAGGGAAGTGCCAGAAGTCAGTGTGAATCGGGCACTGACCGAC